>JBBGZY010001072.1:4690000-4907500 GCA_037952925.1 Lithobates clamitans
AATGTTTGATGAAATAAAAAAGATGATCTTAGGCCGAGTACATGGATACCAAACATGACATGTTTTAAAATTGCGCACAAACGTGCAGTGGCGACAAACTAAATACATTTTTAAAAGCCTTTAAAAGCCTTTACAGGTTACCACTTTAGATTTTCAGAGGAGGTCTACTGCTAAAATTACTGCCCTCGATCTGACCTTCGCGGTGATACCTCACATGCATGGTGCAATTGCTGTTTACATTTGACGCCAGACCAACGTTTGCGTTCGCCTTTGCGCGAGAGCAGGGGGGGAAAGGTTTTTTGGGTTTTTTTTGTTTTTTTTAATTAATTTTTTGATTTTTTATCTTATTTTTAAACTGTTCCTTTCATTTTTATTTTTTTTAAATCATTTTTATTGTTATCTCAGGGAATGTAAATATCCTCTATGATAGCAATAGGTAGTGACAGGTACTCTTTTTTGAAAAAATTGGGGTCTATTAGACCCTAGATCTCTCCTCTGCCCTCAAAGCATCTGACCACACCAAGATCGGTGTGATAAAATGCTTTCCCAATTTCCCAATGGCGCTGTTTACATCCGGCGAAATCTAAGTCATGAAATGCTCGTAGCTTCCGGATTCTTAGGCCATAGAGATGTTTGGAGCCATTCTGGTCTCTGATCAGCTCTATGGTCAGCTGGCTGAATCACCGGCTGCATTCTCAGGTTCCCTGTTGGGACAGGAGAGCCGGAGAAAAACATGGAAGACGGTGGGGGGGGGCATTTCCTCCCACTGCTTGTAAAAGTAGTCTAGAGGCTAATTAGCCGCTAGGATTGCTTTTACATGAAAGCCGACCGCTGGCTGAAAAGAATGATACCAAGATGATACCTAAACCTGCAGGCATCATTCTGGTATAACCACTCAAAGTCCAGCAACATACCAGTACGTTGCTGGTCCTTGTTGGGCATATATTGTAAACTTTTTTTTCATGCAGCCTGTGGGCTGAACGAAAAAAAGATATTGATCGGTGGGTATGCCCACCATTAGAATACCTCCCTTCATCCACCCACTTCTAATGATGGGCATACATGCACCATTTATATATGCCGAAGCATGGGGGCATCCTCCCGCAAAAGGTAGGAGCAAATTGCTCCTCCACCCACTGCCCCCACGCTTCGGCATATATGCTGAAGTATGTAACTGTGGTGGTGAAATCACCTCCGACAGCGCTGGCGTCACGGCTTTATGTATCGTGGGAGCAAACGCTGTTGCTGTCAAGATAAATAAATCTGCGCTGCAACTGAATGGCGTACCTGCTAAGCAAATGATGGTTAACAAAAAACAAAGTAACATTACAGTATAACAGTAATACTTACCATACCTGCAAAGCAAATACAAAAAAAAACCATAGTAAAAAATAAAACATTTAACGCAACCTGTGCCTACCTAAAATATATATATGCCGAAGCATGGGGGCATCCTCCCGCAAAAGGCAGGAGCAAATCGCTCCTCCACCCACTTCTGCCCCCACGCTTCGGCATATATGCTGAAGTATGTAACTGTGGTGGTGAAATCACCTCCGACAGCGCTGGAGTCACGGCTTTATGTATCGTGGGAGCAAATGCTGTTGCTGTCAAGATAAATAAATCCGCGCTGCAACTGAATGGCGTACCTGCTAAGCAAATGATGGTTAACAAAAAACAAAGTAACATTACAGTATAACAGTAATACTTACCATACCTGCAAAGCAAATACAAAAAAAAAACATAGTAAAAAATAAAACATTTAACGCAACCTGTGCCTACCTAAAATATATATATGCCGAAGCATGGGGGCATCCTCCCGCAAAAGGCAGGAGCAAATCGCTCCTCCACCCACTTCTGCCCCCACGCTTCGGCATATATGCTGAAGTATGTAACTGTGGTGGTGAAATCACCTCCGACAGCGCTGGAGTCACGGATTTATGTATCGTGGGAGCAAACGCTGTTGCTGTCAAGATAAATAAATCCGCGCTGCAGCTGAATGGCGTACCTGAAAACAAAAAAATGTTTAAGACACAGTAAACTATAAAAAAGTTACATACCTGAAAAGCAAACATGATAAAACATAACAATAAAACATTGCAGAATAAAATACAGTAAAAAAGAACAGAACAATAGAGAGAAAATAGAGAGAGAGAGAGAGAGAACAATAAAACGACAACTATTTTTGGTTTTTTTATTTTATATTTTTTTTTGTGTATTTTTTTTTTTTTTTACATTTTTTTTTTTTTTTTACTTTTTTTTTTTTATAACTGTAACTTTTAAAACTGTAACGGTTCCAGGTTTGGGTCTCTCAAAATGCGATGGCATCTTGGGAGACCCTGTGGAAGTGTGTCCTAGTCTGTGCAGTGCTGTACCCTACGCTAATACTCAACTAGTGTATGGTAGCGTTCAAAACATTCACCAATGCAAAGACCAGGATTGCCAGGACAGGAGGGACAATAATACCGGGTGTCACGCCTAAATCCGCACTTTCTGCAGACACGACATTTTCTTTGGGGGGCTCGTTGGGTAGGGGTACTCTGGAGGACATAAGGAAAATGCCTCTCATGCAGCCGGCCCACTGCATTTGGATTGGGAAGGTGAGGTGGAGCACCGTCTGGAAACAGAAGGGCTCTGACGATCTCTTCCTGGAATTTAAGGAAGGATCCAGTCCGTCCTGAAGCTCTGTATAGCACATGAGCGTTCAGCAAAGCCAATTGAAATAAATAAATAGACACTTTTTTGTACCAGCGTCTGGCCTTACGGGCAATTAGGTACGGCGCCAACAACTGGTCGTTGAGGTCCACCCCTCCCATATTAAGGTTGTATTCGTGGACACAGAGGGGTTTCTCCACAACACCAGTCGCCGTAGTAATTTGGGTCGTCGTGTCTGCATGAAGGGAGGTGAGAACGAAAACATTCTTCTTATCCCTCCACTTCATAGCGAGCAAATTATTATACTTCAAGCAGGCTCTCTCCCCCAGCCTAAGACGGGACTCTACAAGCCGCTGGGGAAAGCCCCGGCGATTAGGTCGCACGGTGCCACATGCTCCAATCTGCTGATCAAACAAGTGACTAAAAAGTGGCACGCTCGTATAATAATTGTCCACGTACAAGTGGTACCCCTTTCCGAATAAGGGTGACACCAAGTCCCACACTATCTTGCCAGCGCTTCCTATGTAGTCAGGGCAGTTTATCGGCTCTACGTGACGATCTTTGCCCTCGTAAACCATAAATCTACATGTATAGCCTGTGGCCCTGTCACAGAGCTTATACATCTTGACCCCGTATCTGGCACGCTTGCTGGGAAGGTACTGTTTGAAGGACAAGCGGCCAGAAAACTTAATCAGGGACTCATCAACGCAGACAACTTGATGGGGGGTAAACAAGTCTGCAAAACGTTGGTTGAAGTGGTTTACGAGGGGTCGAATTTTGTAGAGCCGATCGTATGCAGGGTCTCCACGAGGACGACAGAGTTCATTGTCGTTGAAGTGCATGAACCGCAAAATCTGCTCGTATCGTGCCCTGGCCATTGAAGCAGAGAACACGGGCATATGGTGAATTGGGTCAGTGGACCAATATGACCGCAACTCACTCTTTTTGGTTATGCCCATGTTGAGGGAAAGGCCCAGAAAGATCTTAAATTCGGAGACCGTAATTGGTCTCCAATCTCTGGCAAGGGAGGACTGGGGATTAGTGGCGATGTGTTGACCAGCGTACAAATTGCTTTGGTCCACAATAGATCTATAGAGATCTTCGGTGAAAAACAGTGAATAAAAATCCAGTGGCATAAAGTCAACTGTTTCCACCTGAATTCCGGGTTGGCCAGTGAAAGGGGGAAGTATGGGTGCTGCAGAAGTGGTGGGTACCCAATTCGGATTGGCGAATGCAGCAGGAAGGGCACTATGGGCACGACGGGCCTGTCTTTGTCTTCTTGGTGGCAGCGGGACACTAGTTGTGCTTGCCACCTCGCCAGCTTGAACTGCACTTATGGGACTCGCCACGTCACCACGTGATACTGCAGTGCTGGATGTACGACCAGGGTGTACTAGGCCGCTGGTGCTTGCCAGTTCACCAGAAGGAGTAGCGGCACTAGTACCTCTCTGCTCCATACGAGAGCCCTGCGGTTCTTGCACTTCAAGGACAGAAGAAGAAGATTGGGGTCTGGTACGCCTGACCCTAGCAGGGACCACAACTCCGTCGTCAGAGCTATCTGTCATGGAGCCGCTGTCCTCTACAGGTTCGTATTCTGAGCTTGAACTTGACAGATGAGTGACTTCCTCTTCACTATCTGTCATGCTCAGAAACGTGTAGGCCTCTTCACTAGTGTACCTTCTATTTGCCATTTTGGGCTCTAAATTTAGGGGTACACTAGTGAGACTCACAGGCAAAAAAGCTCCTGACTGTCAGCGACTGATTCAAAGCGCTACCAAAATAACTGACTCTGCGAACGCTACAGTTATGTGTGCTTAGTGTTTTGTGACAGTTATCGATCGATACTGCACTTGGGTGGGCTGGGCTGGGCTGGGCTGGGCCGAGGAGCAAAACGCAGGTGCTAGCAGGTATCTGGGCTGATCCCGCTAACACTGCGTTTTTTTGGGGGACCCTAAACTGCTGGGGAGTATAGATCTGATCGGATCAGATATCGATCCATTCAGATACTATAGCACTAAGGGAGGTGTATGCTGCGTGCGTGGGTGTTAGCGGTACTGGCGCTAACCTGACGCTGCCTGGGGCGACGCAGACCTTATCTGATTCTAAAAACTTAACTTCTATCACCGCCGGGCAATTAGGGGGTTAAAGCTTTATAGGGTAATAAACGGCGGGTGCCCTAAAACTGTAATAAACTACAATAAACTACAAAAAACAAACCAACTAACCAGCGTCACCTGTAACAATTATATGGTGATCGCTGGTGAAAGGGTTAACTAGGGGGCAATCAAGGGGTTAAAACCTTTAGTAGGTAGTATATGGGGGTCCCTGTCGCTATAAAACACTGACAGCAAACCTATATACTTACCTCCCTAACTAGCGTCACCTGTGTCACTAATACAGCGATCAGAAAAACGATCGCTTAGTGACACTGGCGACGGGGGGTGATTACGGGGTTAAAACTTTATTAGGGGGGTTAGGGGGGTACCCTGGACCTAAAGGGGGGTACCCTAGACCTAAAGGGGGCTAACCTAACTGCCCTAACACTTGTAACTGACACAAACTGACACCAATGCAATAAATCAGAAAAAAAAAAAACCTGCTATTGGTGTCAGAGTGACAGGGGGTACAGGGGGGTGATCAGGGGGTGACTGGGGGGTGACAGGGGGGTGACAAGTGTGCCTGCGTGTTCTACTGTTAGTGTAGTGTTGGTGCACTTACTTGGATGTCTTCTCTCCTCTGCGCCAGACGAAAAGACCGGCTCGAGGAGAGATGACATCACTTCCTCCGCTTCTGTTTACATTCACAGAAGCCGAGGAAGCTTGTCATTGGCCAGGAGCGATCGCAAGGGGGGGGCCACGAATGAGTGGCCTCCCCCTCACCTTTGATCGACCCTGACCTCGATCCGACCGCCGCTGGCACCGGGGGGGGGGTCTGATCGGACCCCCCACCCACGGGCAGGCAAGGACGTACAGGTAAGCCCTTTTGCCTGCCCGTGCCGCTCTGTCGACGTACATCGTCGTGCGGCGGTCGGCAACTGGTTAAAGTTTTGTTCTCCTATTATTATCTTGATAGGTAATTGCAGAATGTAAAAATGTGCTTCCATTTGTACAGTGTGTATTTATATATTTGTATTATGACACTTCTTACCTGTCCAGTGGGCTGCCAATAGTGTAAGTAAGGAGGGGCTGGGTAAAGTAACACACACACATTATTTATGCATTCAGCTCTCAATGAAGTGGAGAGGGTTACCTGTCCAAAATATGCCCCCCCTAAAATTTTTACAATGGGCCATCAGAGGGGAGAAGGAATCTGATGAGTGGACCTTAGATTTTTGCCTTTAAATCATCCTTAAAATAAATGTTATACTGATGTTGGCCAAGAATGTTTGTGTCTAATCTGCTTGCAATGTTTGTGTGCAAAATGACAATTTTTTTTCTTGTTTTACGCCACAGTTTCCTTCAACGCCATAGGAATGGCAGACTGTGGACTCCCACTTTGCCACCCGTTGGGGCTTTCCCAACTGTGGAGGGGCAATTGATGGGAAGCACGTCCACATCGTCACATCACCCCATTCGGGGTCATACTATTATAATTACAAGGGATTTAATAGTATTGTGTTGATGGCGGTGGTGTCGGCGACATATGATTTCCTGTATGTGGACGCGGGGAGGAATGGCTGGATGTCGGATGGTGGAGTATTTGCCCGGACCAAGTTCTTCCGACGTCTCGAGAGTGGTGGCTTGGGATTGCCACCTCCGAAGGAGAACGTGGAAGGACTGCCATTTGTGTTCGTGGCAGATGAGGCATTCGGTCTGGGTGACCACGTGATGAGGCCATTCCCCCAAAGGACCCTCACCCCAGAGAAGAGGGTTTTTAATTACTGGCTGGCAAGAGCCAGAAGAGTCGTGGAGAATGCCTTTGGGATCCTGGCCAGCCGGTTCCACCTATTTCAAACAGTGATAAATATGGCGGAATACAAACTGAACAATATAATTTTGAGTTGCTGCATCCTGCACAATTTTCTAAAAAAAACGTAATCCTAGTTATGTTGCCTCTGTTGGGCCCGAGGCCGGACTTTCAAAAGTTCCAATGATGGCCCTGGAAGCGGGCCGTCCTGGCTTGCCCCCCAAAGTTCCCGTGAAGTGAGAGAAAATTATGTCCAATATTTTACGGGCAGGGGGGCCATTGCTTTGCCACCAGATTTTCAATAAATTTTAATTTTTCTCAGATAAAATCTTGATTTTCATTTACTGGTTGGGTTTATTTTTGCTGTCTCCTAGGTTCTCCAGTGCACTTGTAGTGCCAAGTGGTTTTTCCATTATTAAATAACACCCATTGTCACTGTAAACACCAACTTCACACAAAAACTGGTATTGATCATTGAAAGAAGAGGCCACACATTGTTGAGTATAAAATCTTTTATTCGGTGCACATTCACATGTGCGTTGTAAAACATATTTTTGGTAAAAACACCAATTATTGGTTTAATTTTAATTTTTTTATGTTTTAGGGTACATAAACAGGCATGTTTCAAAACATAACATACACAACTCAGGAACTTACAAAGTTCAACATTGAAACACTGAAGGCAAGATCAGACATTATAGTGTCAAAAATGTGTTGATATTGCCTTCATCAGATGGGGTAATGTCACCCCTGTAAAAGCCAAATTTTAAAGATGCACACAAATTGGGAGTCAAACTGGGGATTTCCCTCCTGATCCCATGCCTAATGTCAACATGTGCTATCTCCCATCATGGGGGATCAATGGACGTGTTTTGGGGGTGCAACCCCTTCTTCACACCTTCTAGAGTTTCAAGGAAGGGTTTGCAGCCACAAAACGCGTACCTTGATATCCCCTGATGGCAGATAGCACATGTTGACACACTGTGTGCATCTTCAAAATTTGGCTTTTAAAATGTGTCAAAAATTTGTGCTTAAAAAAAAAATGGTGGCATTTTTGGGGCATTTAGATTCTTCCTAGTACATCAATCATGTTCTTCAGTTTTTGGTCTATCTCATTTTTTTTTTTGCTTTATACAGTCTAAATCACAACTACAAAACACGATGTCCTGGATTAGCCTTTGGGCACTGTCAGTGGTGAAATGATGTGATTGTTCTTCCACAACCTGAACATCACCTAAAAGCAAAAATATACACCATGTATTAAAAATATGCAGGCATACATCTATTACCTGAATCTGTGGTGTCAGACACTCACCTATTGTGGTGACAATCTCCATCACATCTACTTCCTCCACATCCTCAGCTTGTGACCTCTGTTCCCCTTCTTCAGGAGGTGGGGGGTCCCTGGTGTCCTCATATTTCCCCATTCTTTGCTCCCCTATGAGAATGAAACAAAAGGTATACTTAGCACACAGATATTTAAGGCCAGAAATAGGAATATGAAACATTGCTTGGAAGTGGGGTACAATTGTCTGTTTTGGCAGAGTTCAAAGCTGAAGACATGATTTTATTACCTTACCAAAGCTGGAATACTTACCTTTTTTGGACAATTTTCACATATGTAGACACCCCAAGTTTTCACTGGAGCACCTGTGTGGGACCCCCTAAAAAGTTTGTTCTGGTGTCCCACACTAGTGCTCCTGAGTCCAGATGTGTAAACAGCTGCTGAGTGTCCTCTCCTTACATTACACTGAATCAAGTTTGCAATTCCTTCTAGTTTAAACACATCTAGACAACAATGTCCTAAACTTCTTTTAATAAAAATTATCATGGCCAAATATAGTTAACCCCGTATCTCGCAAAAGACAATTAATTAATTTGCAAAGTAATAATAAGAATAGGAACACATGACAACTACTTACTTTTTCGAAGAACTTTCTTGATCCTTCTGTACTGATCCTGCTCCCTTAATTTGAGGTCTGATCAGAGGGATGGGGGGAGAGACGGGGCGGGGAATATTCTAGAAAGAACATCAGGGGCGGGCGACGCAGGCGGAGTTTCACGCATGCTCAGTGTCTATAAAGCTAACACGCTTGTGTCGTATGTACATTCTGTGTGAGGAGGAAGGAGGAACGGAAGCGACAAACGTAATAACGAAGGTAACATTTTAACTTGGGACATGAGTGACCTATACTGATTCTAGATTGAGGCCTATATTGGGATAAGATTAGGAGAGTTTAGCCTAATATTTAGTGTTTTTGTCTTGTGTTTGGTCTTTCAGAAAAAATGAAACAATTTAAAGATCCTGATTTTATGGGATAATTCATAGATCGATACAGAGATATGAGGAATTTATGGGAGGTGAAAAACCCCTTATATTAGAAACAAACCAGCAAGGAAGGCATCGCTGCTGAAATTGCTGGAATTCGTGAAGACGCAGGTCCCCAAGGCAGACATCACGTTTGTTGAAAAAAAAATTGGTAGCTTGAGAAGCACATAATGGAAGGAGCTTCAGAAGGTCCAGAAGTCCCTGAGGTCAGGGGCAGCAGCAGAAGACATGTATGTACCCAGTCTGTGGTACTACAACAAGATGCGTTTTCTGGATGACCAGATGGAAGCCAGGGAATCACTTTCGACTCTTCCAGACCCCCTTCCATCCAGCCTTCCATCCACCCTTCCCTCAACCCCAGCTGAGGCTTCCGAGGACCAACCTGGGCCTTCCATCCAGGAAGAAATCGAGGAGCCCAGATGGAGCCAGGTATAGTATGTTTAAACATATTTTTTGTGGGAAAATGATTGTTGTTAACTAGATGTTATTATTGCTAACAAATTAATAATTTAACAAAAAGTGTTTTACATATCAATAGACAGTAGGAGCCAAAAATGATTGTGACAAGAAAGAAAAATGCTGGACTCAGAATGATAATCTTTTCTATTTATTAACATTCAATTTGCAACAGTCATGAGCTGAAATTGTGTGTGATTGATAAACCAAAAACTAAAACTATGTCCCTTCTTCATACACAGGAAGACCTCAGCCAGGACAAGGCTCTGGAATTTGGCACACAGGAGGAGGCAGGGGGAAGTGGCACACAGGAGGAGGCGGGGATAAGTGGCAGCCAGGAGGTGGCCAGGCCCAGTCACACCCAATCCCAGGTGCCTCCCCTCTGCCTTCCACACAAAAGGCCCAGGAAGGGTAGGAATGTGGAGGAGGCAGCACTGGGCCTCATTAAGGAGGCTAATGACACCCTGAAATCCCCCCTCGATGCTCTAGAGGTATGTATAAAGTCTCAAATTTGCAGCAAATGGAGGAGGGCCCACGCTGCAAATGTGAAAAATGTATTTTTGAGACCATCCATAAGGGGTTGAGTGGCCAAATGACAGATGACGTCCACTTATGTGCACTCGCCCATCCTCCTCCTCCTGTCACAAGTCCACCTCCAGAGCCACAACCTGAAGGAAAGGCTGCAGGGAAGGGTGGAGGCCAGCGTGGAGGGAAGGTTACAGCAAAGAGAAGAAAGTGATTGCCTGGGTTCAGTCTGGTCTGACAGAACATGCAGCCTGTTGTAGTACCACAGCCTGGGGACATATATGTCATCTGCTGCTGTTCGTGATCTCTGGGAGTCTTGGAGCAGATTGTGCTCCCTATTATATGGACTTCTCAAGCTACCAATTTTTTTATCCACAGAGTTGATGTCTGCCCTGGGGTCCAAAGGCTTTGCAAATTCCAGCAGTTTCTCCAGTGTTTCCTTCCCTCTTTATTGTGTTATTAGGAGCCAGAATAAATGGATTTTTAATTTATGAAAATACTTGCCTATGTGTTTTTATTAAAATAGGACAGTTTGTTTGTGAGTAGGCAGGTATATTTCAAAAATACAATGTCAAATTAAAAAGGGACACCAACACCAAACAACCTCCTTGAGGTTTACAAATACAAGGTAATAATGGTGTTGTGGAAACGTGACATACAAAATAAAAAAAAATATGGAGATGACTATAAAATAATAAAAATAAAATAAAAAAACAGGAGATCTTGATTGAAAAAAAAATGATTATAAAAAAGAAAAAAAAACATTTTTATGGAGATCTGGCTGGCTTTAAAAACAAAAAAGATTATTTATGAGATCACGAGAAATAATAAAGAAATAAGTTTATGAGAACTCTGTGTGAATATGAGCAGCAAAACAACTTCATTCTTCAAGCATTATAAAGAAGAAGAGAATGCGCTGCATTGAAAGATTTAAAAATGATCTGTGACGAATGTGCCATCTCCATTACGAACGGTAGTTTTACCAGACCGAGTGGCTCCGTCTCGTACTTGATTCTGAGCATGTGTGGTTTTTTACTCATCAGAATTGTATACACACAAACAGAATTTCCAATAGAAACTTTTTCCGTCGGAAAAATTGAGAACATGCTCTCAATCTTTTTCTGGCTGGAATTCGGCCAGCAAAAGTGCAAAAGTGGAGCATACACACGGTCGCATTTTCAGACGAAAAGCTCTCATTGGTCTTTTGCTGGCCGAATTTCTGATTGTGTGTACGCGGCATTACTGTTTGATATTTCTGTACATTTTTCTGAAAATTTCAATAAAATATGTGGAAAGAAAAAAAGATCAGTATAAAAACAAAACAATTGTGTCACATACAGTATACTGAAAAGCGGAGGCATTTACTATCACCATAAAACAGGGTCCCTTACAGTAAGTGTGGTTAAGTCTTCTGACCAGAATCTTTTATGCAAACATGAGCTGAATTTGCTGTATTCACATACATATTTTAGAAATAAATGTCTGCTAGGCGTACTATATTTCAGGGTTCTTCAAACTACAGCCTGCAGGCCAAATCTGGCCTGCTACAGGATTACATCTGACATGCAGATAGGGTTAGGTTTCCAAGCTGAACTTTATTCTCCAAGTCAATTGGTTTCTAGGACAGTTGGCATCCTAGGAATGGGTGCTATGGCTTGCCCCAGCAGGAGAGTGGAACTTCCTGTATCCCTACATTCTCCACCTCTCAGCTCCCAGCATGACTACAGCTGTACTTAAGTTAAGGAAAGACCACTTATAGAGACTCTGATTTAAGGGGGCACTGCTCAGGTAGACTCTGATGCAACAGGGGTTCTGATTGAAACCCTGATGTTTCCATGGGGAGTCTGATGTAAGGGAGGCTCTGATAGTGACCCTGAATTGAGGGGGCTCTCTCATGTAAGTGGCGACTCCTAAGACGGGCTCTGATGTAAGTGGGCTCTGATAGGGATCCTGATGTTAAGAGAGCTGTGATGGTTTACAGAAGTTCTTTGTCTTTTTTTCTGAATCATATTATGCAGATTAAAAAAAAAGACTGCTACCAGTCAAAGGATTCGAGCAGTGCATTATCCATAGTCCTCCAGTCCATGGGGACCACTATTATTCCTATCATTTCTGATTAGAGAGAGTAGGAATGAAGGTTAATGGGATTTGGGTGTACCATATGCTAAGTAATTTATTTCCTATTCTTGTTTTCATGATAAGAGTGCCAATCTGTTGAAGTTACAATGCCCTCTACCTTCCTGAAGAAGTGGAAGAAAGTCTTACAAACTGAAGCAACAAAAGCTTTGCCCAGTCAGGGCACATAGCACTGTCAGGGCCACGATTGGAGAAAGTAATGATGACTCTATCCAATCATGGCTCATTGTTCTTAGTCCAGCCCCACACTATAAAAATATTCTTCCCATAGCGGCCATTTGCATTGGCATGGAGAGGGATAGAACAGGGCTCTGTTTAGTGCTACTAGCGAGTTAGTGTGCTATAGTATACTATAGTGATTCTATTGTCAGTGTAGAATATCAGTTTAGTGTGAATCTAGTGTAGTTTGACCATTAATTTTGACTTTGGTGTCAGTTTAGTCGGAATCTAGTGATAGTGCATCGTGAGTGTAGTTTGACCATTCATTTTTACATTAGTGTCAGTCTAGTGTGAATCTAGTGATAGTGCAGCGTGAGTGTAGTTTGACCATTAATTTTGACTTTAGTGTGACCCTAATGATAGTGCAGTGTGAGTGTAGTATGACCATTCATTTTTACTTTAGTGTCAGTATATTTTGTCAGGACAGGCTTCCTGCAGTATATTTCAGTGCGTTACTGCATGTTTAATGCAGTATAGTTCAGTGCATTAGTGCCCGTTTAACAAAGTATATTTCAGTGCGTTACTGCGCGTTTAATGCTGTTTATCTGAGTGCATTACTGCATGTTTAACGCTGTATATTTCAGTGCGTTACTGCATGTTTACCACAGTATATTTCAGTGCTTTACTGCATGTTTAACGCAGTATGTTTCAGTCGGTTAGTGCACATTTAATGAAGTATGTTTCAGTGCATTACTGCACATTTAATGCTGTATATTGCAGTGCGTTACCGCACGTTTAATGCTGTATATTTTAGTGCATTACTGCACGTTTAACGCAGTATATTTCAGTGCATTAGTGCACGTTTAACGCAGTATATTTCAGTGCGTTACTGCATGTGTAATGCAGTATGTTTTAGTGCGTTTGTGCACATTTAATGAAGTATATTTCAGTGCATTACTGCACATTTAATGCTGAATATTGCAGTGCATTACTGCACGTTTAACACTGTAAGTTTTAGTGCAATACTGTACGTTTAACACTGTATATTTCAGTGCGTTACTGCATGTTTAACACCGTATATTTCAGTAGTGCGTTACTGCATGTTTACGCAGTGTATTTCAGTGCATTACTGCATGTTTAATGAAGTATATTTCAGTGCATTACTGCACAATTTATGCTGTATATTGCAGTGCGTTACTGCACAATTAATGCAGTATACTTCAGTGCGTTAGTGCATGTTTAACAAAGTATATTTCATAGCATTACTGCGCGTTTCACGTCGTATAGTTCAGTGCATTAGTGCATGTTTTTAATGAAGTATTCTTCAGTGCATTACTGCACATTTAATGCGGTATAGTTCAGTGCATTAGTGCACATTTAACAAAGTATATTTCAGTGCATTACTGCAGGTTTAACGCAGTATAGTTCATTGTGTTAGTGCACGTTTAACGCTGTATATTTCAGTGTGTTACTGCATGTTTACCGCAATATATTTCAGTGCGGTACTGCACGTTTAACGCTGTATATTTCCGTGCATAGGTGCACATTTAATGCAGAATATTTCAGTGCGTTACTGCACGTTTAACGCAGTATAGTTCAGCGTGTTAGTGTACGGTTAACAAAGTATATTTCAGCGCGTTACTCCACGTTTACCGCTGTACATTTTAGTGCGTTACTGCGCATTTTTACATTGTCTACTTTAGTGGTACTTGCGCTACTGCACGTTTAATGCCTTATATTTCAGTAGTGCGTTATTGCACGTTTAACGCTGTATATTTCAGTGCTTAGGTGCACAGTTAACGCAGTGTATTTTAGTGCACGTTTACCATAGTATATTGCAGTGCGTCAGTGCAGTTTTACTGCAGTATATTGTAGTGTGTCAGTGGCGTGTGTCTGTGTCATGAGTACTCAAGTTTTTTTTTTTTTTTTTTTTTACCACATCAGCAAGCTTTTAGAGAGATTTTAAGTCAGCTGCGTCATTTACGCTGCGCCCCCTCTCTTTTTCGCATCATTGTGGCTTAAGGAAAATTGTAATCTCTTTAATACAAAAACTTTTAATAGATTTTCCCTTTCCCTTTTATTCACTAAAAGTACCAATATTTACTTATCTATTTTTATTTTTCTCCCCCCCCTCTCCCCCCACCCCCCGAGAAAAAAAAGGAAAATAATCCCCATCCTCCCTCTCCCTCTCCCCTCCACACGGTCCTCAAGCATCCATAGTTGTCATGTACCTTTCTGTGTTCCTATACTCATGCCATCTTGCCCACGTCTTAGTATATTTATCTCGCCGGCCTTCCATCAAGTGTTTTGCTTCTTCCATTCCTCTAGCCCATTCTACCCTTATTATCCATTCCTTCATCCTTGGGGCTTTTACCCCTTTCCAGTGACACGGGATCAGTGCTTTAGCCGCGTTTAAGAGGAATGGGGTTACTGACTTGGTGTATTGGGAGATCTCTCTTTCCGTGTCATGGAACAGACACGTCCAAGGATTTTTATTAACCTGCTCCCCCGTTATCTGTTGTATTTCGCCCAGGACTTCTCCCCAATATTTCTGGATTTTAGAACACTCACACCAAAGATGGGCAAGAGTGCCAATTTTTCCACATCCTCTCCAGCAAGTTGGTGGGGTCTCAGCATCATATTCATGTACCTTCCGGGGCGTCCTATGCCATCTTGCTATCGCTTTATAGGCCATTTCATGTGTCCAGGAGTCTCTTGCCGTTAAATGAATCATCTTTAAAATCTTACTTCTGTGTGCTTCACCTTCTAAACCTCCTATTTCCTTTTCCCACTTTTCCAAGAAAGTGGGGTATCCTTTACTAGCTTCCCCCCTTAGAATGCTATATAATTTTGAAATACTTCCTTTCACACACGTGGGGGTATTTAATAGTTTTTCAATGTCCCTTAACTGGTCTTTTCCTCTTAGAGGTTGTGGCAGTGAACGTGTAAAGTGCTGTATCTGGGCGTACCTCCACTTGTCTAGTGGTTTGTTCCCCCAGGCCTGTGTGATTTCAGTATAAGTGTACAATCTATTTCCTTTCATCACATCTTGTAGTTGTATTACATCTTTTTTTGCCCATCTCGTGAAATATAAGTATTCCTCCTTCCCAGGTAAAAAATAATCCGTGTTTAATAGTGATAATAGTGGTGAATTAAATTCCCAATGGCAACTCTTGTCTACCCTATCCCAGATTCTAAAAGCGTTCCTAGTCAAAAAATTAACTCTATTTCCCAAATCCCTATATTGTGGTGGAATCCATATTAATTTTTCTATTTCAACCCCATTCACTGTTACTTCAATATTCACTTAACTTTTCTCCTGTTTACTGTGTAGCCAGTCAATTATCCTGGAGATAACAACCGACTGATAATACTTTTTAAAGTCCGGTGCACCTAACCCTCCCAATTTTTTATCCTTCGACAAAGTGTCATATGCTACCCTAGGGTGCCTACGTGCCCATATAAATCTTAAGATTAAAGACTGCAGTTTAACAAAAAATATAGGGGGGATCTCTATTGGGACCATTTGAAAGGTGTATATTAACATGGGCAACACAAACATTTTGATCGCATTTATCCTGCCGATCCATGACAGGGCTTTATATCTCATCCTACCTAATAGATCTTTAGTTTTATTGAGTAGGGGTACATAATTATCGGCGAACAAGTCCCCCGGTGAGGATGATATTTTTATACCTAGATAAACCAGTTCCCTCTCACACCATACAAATGGAAGCCCGACTTGGAGTGCTCTCTGCTCTCACTTAGGGATTGATATATTTAGGAGCTCTGACTTACTCATGTTTATTTTAAAGTTTGCCAAACCCCCATAGTGCTCCAACTTCTTGAGCGCCATGGGGATTGTCGTTCTAGGGTGGGTAACGAAGCATAGCAAATCATCAGCAAATGCTGCTATTTTGTACTCCTTCGTTCCAACCTTAATTCCCTAAATGTCTTCGTTCCTACGAAAAGCCGCTAAGAGTGGCTCTAAGGATAAGATAAACAAAATTGGGGAGAGAGGGCAACCCTGTCTTGTCCCGTTAAACAATTCAAGGGGACAAGACAGGGTCCCATTCACTCTAATCCTCGCCTTGGGATGCCTATATAATGAGAGGATCCATCTCATCATCCTTTCTCCCAATCCTAGATGTTTCAAAGTTTCAGTCATAAAACCCCAATCCACTCTATCGAATGCCTTTTCGGCATCGATTGATAGCAGAGCTGCTGGGGTGTTACTCCTGATTGCTTCCTGCATGAGAAGAAATGTTTTCAGTGAGTTGTCTCTCCCCTCCCTACCCGGGACAAATCCCACCTGGTCGTTATGTATCCACTGTTTTAACCCAGTTTTCAACCTATCTGCAAGTATTTTAGCAAAGATTTTTGTATCTACATTTAAGAGCGAGATTGGTCTGTAGCTTCCGGGTGAGGCTGGATCCTTTCCTTCTTTCAGGATAAGGGTAATATACGCTAATAGGGATTCTTCTCGGGACTCTTCGTTCTCCCCGAGGGCATTCAAATAGTCACACAATTTGGGTACAAGTATTTCAGAAAATTTTTTATAGTATGCTACGGAGTATCCGTCGGGGCCCGGGCTCTTTCCCAGGGCAGTGTTCTTTATCGCCTTTTCTACCTCCTCTTGGGATATGGGGGCATCAAGACGCTCAACCATATCCCTCTCTGCCCTGGGAAGGTCTAGTCCCCGAAGGTACTCCCTTATCCTTTCCTTCTTGTTATCACTCAATCTCTCTCTGGCCTACCTTATAAAGGGCACTGTAATAAGAGTGGAATATTCTAGGTTCCCCTCTTCATCTCTTATTTTAGGTATAAAGGTCCTATTCTTCTTTTCCCTAATCCTTCTAGCCATCCACCTTCCTGGTTTATTCCCTTCTCGGTACATGTCTCTATTTATCATATCAAAAGCACAGCTCCTTTCCTTCTCCAGCAACTCATTCAGGTCTCTTCTTTTCTTAATTAGCTCATGCTTTTCTGGGAGCCCCCTGGGTCTTGTACTCTGTTCTGCTTCCTGAATCTCCCTGTATAAGCGTGTCAACTTTTCTCCCCTCTCTTTTTTTTTTCTCGTTCCGATAGCAATCCAAATCCCTCTTATATAGGTTTTGTGTGCTTCCCAAAGAGTGGATCTGGATATGTCCTCTGTATCATTAATCTCGAAGTAACTTTTTAATTCCTGCTCTATTTTCGCAACTGCATCTGGATCCTGTGTGAGGGAATCATTAAGTTTCCAGTTTATCCTAGGCCGATCCACACCGGCGATCTCTACTTGGATTTTCACCGGTGCGTGATCGGACAGGGTAATAGCCTTAATTTCTGCTGCCTTCAGAAAAGGGACCATCTGATGTTCTATTAAAATGTAGTCTAGCCTCGAGAATGATTTGTGAACAGGGGAGAAGAAAGTGTAGTCCTGATCTTTTAAGTGGCTTATTCTCCATACATCCATTAATTGAAGGTGTTTTAACATTGTTTTGAGTGTCCTTCCCTGTATGCCCGATCTTAACTCGCCCCTTGACGTGTCCACCTCAGGATCCATACACAGGTTCAAATCTCCTGCGACTATTAGTTTGCCTAGTCTAGTTTCGTCAAAATTCTCTTTAAAAAGTTCTAAGGGTTTCTATTAGGGGCATAGATATTCACCAATGTGATTCACGTCTCAAACTTTTTCCCTTTCACAAACAGGAACCTGCCTCCAGGATCGGCCAATCGCTCCTCTTCTTCGAACGTCACACCCCCCTCCCTCCACCCCCACCTTCCCTTCCCGCCCCCTCTCCTTCCACCCCCCCACCCCCCGCCCATCTGGAACAGATCGCCTATTTCCGGCGGGGCAGACTCCTCTGTTCAAAATATGGATCAGGTGGCCTCCCTCGATCAGATGCCACCCTGCACCCATATTCCCCGTATCGCCCCGGTACCCTCCCCCGCCCCGCTCTTGTCGGCACTACCCTTCTTCCCTTAACTATGCCTCTTAGTTATTAGCTTACATTAACCATTGTGCCCCTCCCCTCCCTCCGCCCTATTGTATCTCGCGCTGGAGCTGCAGTCTCTTCCACGCCCCAACCAGGAATACGTGGAGGGGCAATGTCTAACTTGCAACAAAAGTCCTCAAGTTCTTCTGGGAATCTAAGCACTGTCGTTCATCCATTCCTTTTTCCAATTAGGCAAGCCGGGAACCCCCATTGATATGATATTTCTGTCGTTTTCAGTAGGCCTGTTAGTGGCTTCAACAGCCTCCTTCTTGTGAGGGTCTCTGCTGATAGGTCTGAGTAAACCTGTATCTCTGCCCCTTCAATGCTTAGGCCTGGTTGATGTCGCAGTTTTCCCAAAATTTTCACTTTTTCCTCCTCATAGTGGAACTTCACTATCACATCTCTTGGACTCTCTGATGTATTTCTGGGGTATCGTGCGACCCTATGGGCTCTATCTACTTTCAAGGGGGCCGTTATTTCTCTATCCAGCAATGGGTTTAGCAATTGCTGTAGTACCGGCGCCAAATCTTCCTTCCCGAATTTCTCTGGGAGACCCTTGATTCTCAGGTTTTTGTGTCTGCTGCGATTCTCCTGGTCTTCTAATTTATAAAGAAGACTTCTATTTGCTCTTTGCATGTCTCTTATTTGCATATTCATACCCTCTAGCCTCCGCTCGTGTTCTTCCAATCTGTCCTCTGTCTCCTCCACCCTTTTCAATACATGCCCAATGTCTACCCTTACGGTCGCAATCTCTTTTTTAAGGGAGGTCTCCAGTTTCAGTAGCAATTCAGCAAGCATTTCTCTAATATATGGAACTTCCTCCTGTGTGAGCTGCAGTGGTGGTTTATTCCCCCCTGCAGTGTCTTCCTCCTCAGTTCTCCCATAAGGGCCTTCCTGTGTCTCAGAGCCATACATCTGCTGGCTTCCGCTGATCCTTGCTCTTGCACTTTTGCTTCTATTCTCCTCTGATGCCCCTCTCTGTTTGTTTATTCCTGGACGTGAGGATACTCCCAATCTGGGACTCCCTTGAGGTTCTTCCAGCATGCTGGCTTCAGTTGACATGTAACGCTGAATCCCACCTGGACTTGGTGCGGTTACAGTTCCTTTACTACCTTTAGTTGCCTTCCCCCTCATCTCCACAGGCCTCTAATACTCCACCCTACCCCGAAAGATTAATGCGAGCCTAGGTATGAGACCTAGTGGTTGTACACAGATTGCTCCTTGACGGGGTCGGGGGCCAACTCCCTCAGTTCCCTCTCTGAACCCTCTTATACCAGTGTGCAAGTCACTTGTATCCGCTTATGCAGAGGCTCTTATATTAATTCCACGAGGGATCTCCCGGGCCCACTTGGGTCTATGGGGGGTCCTGCGTAGAAGCCTTGTCCACCACCAACCACCCTGCACGTCAGGTCTGGGCGGGAACATTCACCTCCCAAGAACACCGCAGGACTACTGTCTGGCTCCTTTTATACCCTATTTGTCAGAGTGAGAAATGAGTTTTAGCCCCCAGACCCAGGCTTAGGATGTGTAATTCTTCTTGAGTAAATCTTGCACCTACCTCTCTACCCTTCTGTCCCTATGCCAAATGTTCACTGTTTAGACCAAGTAGCCCAGGATAGCCGGTATTTAAGCCAAATACTTAGGGTTTCTTAGCCTTTAGACATCAAAAAGGGTCAGGGAGGGTTCCCACGTTAAAATATCCGTGGAAAAAAAAAAAAAGAAAAAAGGAAAAGAAAAAAAAGTGAAAAACAATAGGACCGTCTACTCAGATCAACTGCGATCTAATACAGGCGTCTCAGAGGGTTAATACTGTTGCAGAGATTGTCATTTAAAGTCAAGATTTTTATCTTCCACTCCGACTATTCTTATGAACACAAAGCCCAATCAGTTCTCCTTGAGCTTTATATATATGACTTAGTCCCCCTACTTCCGTTCCTCCTCTACCTTAAGAGATTGCAGAGATCCAAGGGGGAGGGGGTGTAAGTGAACGCAAGTGCTCACACTGAGTAAGTAGGTAAACAGTTCATCTGTATATAGACAAGTGCACCTCAAACACGTCTGATCTATTCCTTATTGTTCTAGGGATTGTTCCTTCAGCCCTTTAGTACATATCATGAATCTGGGTGTCTCAATAGTATATAGCAGGGTTAATTTTATATCAAGATTACAGTTTAAGTTCTTACCCTGTTTTCCGGCTGCTTTCCCACCATAGACACTTCAATAGGGGAGCAGGAGGGACACCAGAGGGGATATCAGCATATACTGAGCTCTCATCATCTCTCACCTCTCCCTGCTCCTATTTCAGTGTATCCCCTTTGCTGGCTCACCCCCCTCCAGCTGCAGCGTTACCTTGCTGTTGTTGAGCCAACCTGTACCTCCAGAGCCGTTCGCGGTCTCCTCCCTGTCCGTTGCTTCGGAGCTCCAAGCTCCAGGTGTCAGTGTCAGCGGCAGTGTTGTGATTCACAGCGGCAGCTAGGGCAGCCAGGGGCGAGCGGCTTCCCCTCTCTATCTCACTCCGGGCCGTGTCGGTAACATCTCACGGTGCCGGCGTCTTTGCGGCTTCCTAGCCTCCTCCTCTCTGTTGAGCGGGCGTGCGGGGGGAGCAGTGGCGCCAGGCCTCCTACGGAGCGCTCCTACGTAGCGGCGCTCCGCCCCATCCCCTCCAGGGGGGACTGCATGCTTGCTGTACTCCCCGTGAGTACTCAAGTTAAAGTGCAACAAACACTACTCTCCATTGATTAAAGTGCATCCACGTACACATTTCCACATTTTTATAACATTTTTTAATAAGCGCCCCCCTCCATCATGTCTGGGAGGCCAACAAGGAGAGGCAGACGTTCCCATGCCACCGTGAGGGGTCCAGCAGCGTATGTGTACACAGGTAAAGGTGGACGTGGTCTGCCCTCAGGCAGGGAATCATTTCCTCTGTTTAGTGATGTTGCCCATGCTATCCAGCCACAGCATGCAGAGGAGGTGGTGGACTGGCTTACTAAACCATCCTCCTCTTCCACCGTCACCCAAGCATAGACTAGTGTGCAGTCTACTGCAGCTGCCAGAGAGGCTTATCCTGCCTCCTTGTCCATAGCTACTCCCGTCATAGCCCCAGCATCAGGCATGGAGGAGTCAGCTGAGTTATTTGAACCCAGGGTCAGCCACTTGCGCCTTGACGATGCACAGCCATTAGTTAATTCATATCTTGGTTATGAAGTTGAGGAAGGTAGGACAATGAGCCTACAGAGAGGGGAAAACACTGGTAAACAACAAATTGGCAGTCATGTTCCCCCAGCCACAGCGTATTGCCCAGTTGTCTCCAGTGATAATGAGGATGGAGGGGATGATGACGATGAGGTCACTGAAATGACTTGGGTGCCGGATAGAGCAGAGGAGGAAAGTGAGGGTGAGGCATAACCCCAAAGGGGCAGCCATCATGGAAGAGTTAAGAGCAGCCTCCCTGTTCCACCAGATTGTGGAGCTGTTATCTCCCGGTCCACTTCCCACAGCTCAGCTGTTTGGGCCTTTTTTAGCACATGTGCAGCCGATAGCACTGTTGCAATTTGCAAATTTTGCCTCAAGCACATCAAGCGTTGCAAAAACACCACATGCTTGACAAGGCATTTAACCTCCCATCACTCAGCCCATTGGCAAGAGCACATGAAAGCCACACAAAAAGGACCCAATTCTGCTCCTCCTCACTCCCCTCCTTTCTGGTCTACACCTGCTATACCTCATGACCTCTCAGAAGCCTCGACTGATTGGGATGATAGTTAAGTGCAGGGTGTCCCAGGTCCTTGCAGCACATCTGCCAGTAGCACACCACCAGCTGTAGACTATAGCAGGCAAATTTCTCTGCCCCATCTGCTGCAGCAAAAAAAAATACAGTCACTGTCACCCACATGCCCAACATCTAAATTCAAACTTGTCAAAGCTGCTGGCTTTACAACTCCTGCCTTTCTGTCTGGTGGATTCTGCCCCCTTCCGTGATTTTGTAGAATGTGCTGTACCACAATGGTAGGTTCCTATTCGCTATTTCTTTTGACGTAAGGCCATTCCAACTCTCTATCATTACGTGGAAGGCAATGTTGTGGCATTGTTGGGCAAGGCAGTCAGCCTACATTCTTGCAGCTCTTCACGGGCAGGCCCATGAGGTGGTTCATGTCAAGCCAGCTGGAGCCGGGAATGGTGGTGTGCAATAATGACACAAACCTCCTGTCCGCCCCTTAGACAGGGAAAATTGACACATGTGCCATTTCTGGCACATGTCCTAAATTTGGTAGTGCAGCTTTTCTTTAATAGGTACCCAGGGTTGGAAGATCTGCTAAAGCAGGCCAGGAGAGTCTTTAGCTATTTCAGGCGGTCATACACAGCCAGTGCTCGGTTGGCGGAAATTCAGCGGAAATTCCACCTGCCCATAAATCGCCTGATTTTTGACATGTCCACCAGGTGGAACTCGACTTTGGCAATGCTGCAGCCGTTGCACATGCAGCAAGACAGGCTCAGGCCGGCTCGGCTTTTTTTCCCCATGCCAATGGCTGCTGATAAAGGATGCATGCATTGTACTGTCACCATTTGAGGAGGCCACAAAGATAGTGAGCAGTGACAATGCATGCATCAGTGACACAGTCCCTGTTGTGTCCCTGCTGGAGCAGACTCTGTGTGGCATTATGGACAGGGCACTTGAGGCAGAGCAGCAGGGGGAAGAGGAGGACTTCCTTTCCTCTCAAGGCCCGCTTTATGCAGACACCATTCTTGCCATTCGACAGAACACACAAGACGAGAGTGAAAAGGAGAAGGAGGATGATTCTGGAAGTTTTGGAGGCAATGAAACAGAGCAAGACATACGTCAACCCTTAACAGATGGTTTTCTATCCCCAGAACCCTTGGGAGCAGTACGTGGCTGGGAGAAGGCAGCTCCAGATACGTAATCCTCAGTGACCCAGATGAGTCTGCTTCTCATGCCTCCGCATACTTGCAGTGCATGTGCTCCCTCATTCTTCAAAGCCTGCAAAAGGACTTCAGAATATGTGGCATCAAGGAGAAGGATCACTATTGGTTGGCAACCCTCTTTGACCACTCTTAAGGAGGGTTGCCATGGACACCTTAAAGTGGAGTTTATGCAATGCCTTTCCCAACTTTGGTAGGTTACAATCTGGTGGAAAACATAGTTTTGAGGCTTCTGTGGGTCAAGAGAGGAGCGGTAGAGAAGGGGGCCGCCTCGGTGATGCCTTTCAAAATTTTTTTAGTCCTCGGCGCCCAGCACTGTCAGCTTTCACATCCCATCAGCAGCATCTGCATCATATGGTGGGAGATTATCTAGGGGGAAAAACAGACATGGAAAGCTTTCCAGCTGACGATCCACTGGGTTACTGGGTTATGAGAATAGACCACTGGCCAGAACTTGCCCAGTATGCAATTGAGCTGCTGGGCTGCCCTGCATCCAACGTGCTTTCCAAATAGGCATTCAGTAATGCCGGAGCTTTTGTGACAGATAACAATATCAAAATGAATCAGTCCTGGATTACCAGCAGCAATCAAGCCCCTGATGCTGATGTCACTGATTAAGTGCTTTCTGCATCTGGAATCTCTGAAAGACTGTTTAGGCTGCCCAATTTTTCCGCACCTGTTACTTCTATCCAAAGTCTGCGAAAGAGACACCAGAATTTTTTCCAAAAAATCTCTAATCTTGTTCCCAGTGCACTGAATTGTGGCTTCTTCATACAGACTGGCTCCCTAAGCCGTTGTTTATAAAATAAGAAAAGCTTGAATGGAAAATGTCATTTCTTTTAAATGTTATTAGGCTCTATACACGGTACAAATCTGCCACATTACAGGCAGACTAAGGGGGCCCCCCCAGGCACTATATTTAAATAAATTTTTCATTTTGATTGTTTTTTCTCATTTTTATGGTTTCACTGTAAGCATCAGTAAATCACTGCTTATTTAAAAATGATGTTTTTTACAAGCTTTTAGTCATTGATACATGTTCCTCAGGGCAGTACCCAGACTCCCATAACCATTGTATGCCCAATTACTTGCATATAAGCCTTCAGAATTGGCATTTTTGATTCTTCCAGTTTGGGCCCCATCGAACATTTGCAATGTTCAAAAGTTCAGCTGCGAACCGAACAGGGGGTCGTTCGGCCCATCTCTACTGTGAAACGGATCAGAGAACCCTCCTCCACATGTTCTGGTATTTTTTGAATAAGACAAGGGAGATATCCCAAAAATTCACAGATTATTCTATACAATTAATTATTCTTTATTTCCCACAATACCTTCATCCCCACAAATAAGTTACCAGAAGTGCCTCTTAAAAAATTCTCCTCATTGTTGCTACATCATGCATACCTTGACATGGAGAGACATGTCTTCTCATTTAGTCCCTATAGGGCTGCACTAGGCGCCAGATTTATCCCTAGAATTAGAAACCTGAGACAGAACCACGGCTCTCAAGTAAGTCTTTCAGCGTGGCTCTCCTGCAGGCTGGTTTGGAGTGTCCCAGTAACTGGAGAGCAAATCCCACATCTGCCAACCAATGTAACAAGCCCCTTGCACGCTCAGTTCCACTCTCCCGACACTCCTCTGCTGCTATAGAATCAGATTGCAGATTGCACCATCTGATTGCTCGGTCATCCAATGCTCCGGGATTAGAATTACAGCTATGTGCCATTCTAACCCAGTTGTGATAGCTCAGAACAAACACTAGGCAGGCTGTATGTAAGTTCAACCAGGAATCTCACTTTATTGCAAAATACAGGCTTTTATACACTAAAAGTGGAGGTGCAGACCTCCTGCTCATATTACTCTAACAATACAGCTGTAACCTAATTAACCTAATTAACATGAGCTAATTAACTAATCCCTTTAGACAGCCTAGATGACTCAGACATGACCTTTAGGCCAAACTGGCCGTCTTGTAGTTCAGAAAATCCAATCAACATTATCACAATCAACATAGACTCTTCTTCACACAATAGCAGAGTTAATTAACACAAACAACAATGGGGATCTAATGACTCTTAGATCCCATACTATAGACTTATTTACAATACACATTTTAGCAGACAACAGACAGACAGGTGCTGGAATTTACATCAGCATCTCCTAACAGTATCTGTCCCAGCATTATGAATCAGCCACTATTCCAATATGACAAATCCAGGGTCCCCAGAGTCTGTGTGTCCTGGGGGACCAGGACCCGAATCCACAGTAATACCACCTCAAGGGTCCCCAGGCATACAGCTCACAAAGAGCACTGTTCCCCCAAATGCAAGGGCCCCCGATCGATCGGCAAGAGGCTAGCATACAGTCCCCTCCAAAAGTCTCTCTCCCGGCTAGGTCTGTCACACGTATCATCCCTGTGTGCAAAGTGTGCAGTGCACACGGGCCCTGAGGGAGATGGGGCCCACTGTGCTCTGGCTCACTCTGCACCCATAGATGATGTATATCTGAGGCACTTCAGCCATGCCTATAACTGCCCACTCTCTGACACCTGTCACAGGATCTGTGTGCCCCGATTCTCCCTCACACACAAATCCTGTTACTGGAACTGAGAGCAGCTGGAGCTGGGTGCGGGTACTGCTTCTCTGGGGAGGTGGTGTGCTGAGGTCATCTACTGGAGCTCGGGAGAAAGAAATCCTGTATGCCTGTGAGAGATGTACCTGAGAGAGGTGAGCTCTGTGAATTTCGCAAGAGGAGGGGACTGTGCAGAATGCATATGAGCTGGAGGGTGACTGAGGAAAAAAAAAGAAGCGCCACCTCAGTGCAGCATAAAACAGATCAAATTTATTATAAGATTAAAAACACTCGAACAATCCAAGATAGTATGTGCTTGCAGGGTGTGGGGATGGATGCTGCCACTCGCTCGATCCTGCAGGGGCCACCTGTGGTCCAAAAACGCTGGAGGAATTAGGGCATAAACACCCTGTGTCACCAGGAAATCCACTCTGACCAGCATGGAACTCAGGACGAACGTGACATCACAGGGAATAGTGGAGAAGGCTGTGGGATTGCAAGGCTACGCGTTCTGAGCTATCTGCTCCTTCTAGAGGCCTCTTTTGCGGGTAGTCAAGCAGTCCCTGACTATTTTAATGAAGGTCTGCTTTCAGGTTGGCTCAGATAAAATGTTAGCTCTTTGACTATTTTCAGTGTACGCAAAATCATATGTACTGTTAGTCTAGGTTCACACCTATGAGGCTGCGTTTGATGTGTTTTTTTAGGCACGTTTTTGAGTGCATTTTGTGTTTTTAAACCAGCGTTTATGCGTTTTTGCAGTTTTCATGCAATTAGCATTTTACATTTTTTTTTCTCTTTAAACGCACTGTAAAACACACTGTATAAAGCTGGCTGCTTTATACAGCCGGGAAGCCAGCTGCTGCATCCCTAACAACCGATGAGTCATCAGCTGTCAGCGGGGTTCCCGCTGAAAGCTGAACTGAAACAAAAATAAAATTTCCGGCAAAAAAATTCTCGAAAAAAAAACGCAACATTTTTTTTAAAAATGGCGTCGCCCCCCCCCCAAAATCCATACCAGACCCTTATCCGAGCATGCCTCCCAAAAGGTCAGGAAAGAGAGGGACGAGCAAGCTCCCCCCTTCGTTAACTATAGCAGGCTGCATGCCATCAACATGGGGGGATGGGTGCTTTGGGGCAGGGGGGGCTCCAAAGCACCTTGCCCTTATGTTGATGAGAACAAGGGCCTCTTCTCGACAACCCTTGCCCTGTGGTTGTTGGGGTCTGTGGGCGGGGGGCTTATCGGAATCTGGAAGCCCCCTTTAACAGGGCCCACAGATCCTGGCCCCCCACCCTATGTGAATGGGTATCGGGTACATTGTACCCCTACTAATCCACCAAAAAAGCAGTGAAAATTAAAAAAAACAAGAGCCAGTTTTTGACAACTCCTTTATTAGTAAAATAGCTCTGAGCCGCCTTCTCTCCCGATGTCGTCTCTCCTGGTGTCGTCTCTCCCGGTGTCGTCTCTCCTGGTGCCCTCACCTTCTTCCGCCGCCGCTTTCTCCCGTGCTGTCATCTCCCGGTGTCGTGTTCTTCCTCCTCCTCCTCGCATCGTTGTCACCGCCGTCTTCTTCTTCTTCCTCACCGTCGCCGCTTACCCGCTAAAAAACAAAAAAAGCTGGTTTTGTCGCAAAGCTGTGTTGCTCCGTTGTTATGTTCCCCGCTGTCCAGTGCCTCTTATATAGGCAGAGCCCCCCTGCCCCAAAGCACCCATCCCCCCATGTTGAGGGCATGTGGCCTGGTATGGATCAGGAGGGGGGGCACTCACTCATCCTCTCCCTTTCCTGACCTTCCCGGCGGCATGCTGGGATAAGGGTCTTTTTTTAAAATTTTGGCATGGGGTCCCCTCTGAATCCATACCAGACCCGAAGGGTCTGGTATGGAACTGGGGGGCAACACCACGCTGTTTTTTTCGCAAATTTTTTTTTGCCAGCATACTTTTTCTCAATTCAGCTTTCAGCGGCGAACCCCGCTGACCGCTGATGACTCATTGGTTGCTAGGGACGCGGCGGCCGGCCTCCCGGCCCCCTGCTTAGCAACCAGCTATATACAGTGCTAAAGTAAGAACCGCAAAAAACGCAAAACACATAAAAAAAATCGCATCACAAATGCACCACTTGGGTTTCTGATGCAGCTCCATTTAAGTTTATTAGCCGCAAATCACAGGAAAAAAGTCCTTGACTCGACCAAAAACGTCCTCGACCAAAAACGCCCCAGCCGCAAAACGCTTAGTTGGGAACTAGTACCATAGAAAACTTAGTGTAATGCCCTGTACACACGGTCGGATTTTCCGATGGAAAAAGTGCAATCGGATTGTGTTGTCGGAAATTCTGATCGTGTGTGGGCTCCATCGGACTTTTTCCATCGGAATTTCCGACACACAAAGTTTGAGAGCAGGATATAAAATTTTCCAACAACAAAATCTGATCATTTAAATTCCGATCGTGTGTACACAAATCCGACGCACAAAGTGCCACCCATGCTCAGAATAAATTAAGAGAAGAAAGCTATGGGCTACTGCCCCGTTTATAGTCCTGACGTACGTGTTTTACGTCACTGCGTTCAGAACGATCGGATTTTCCGACAACTTTGTGCGACCGTGTGTATGCAAGACAAGTTTGGCCCAAAATCCGTCGAAAAAAATCCGATGGATTTTGTTGTCGGAATGTTCAATCAATGTCCGATCGTGTGTACAGGGCATAAGAGTTTTATTTTTTTTTTATATTGTGCTGAGATTTATACATATCTGTGAGATTACTTGTGGCACACTAACCTAAGCATATTTTATGTGTTCAAGAAGGCTTTTGTTTTAGTTAACCATGCCCCTTTAAGCCCCTCCCACTGTTAACGCAATTTGGCCACATGCACCATTTGCCACGGCATTACCATTTTACTCAAGATTCCCAAAACACCACTATCAATCCTAACAACACCCCAGTCAAAATGAAAATCATGCTCACTTTTTGCCACAGTGCACTAAGCATGCAACATTTTTTTTTTCTTTTATCAAGCAATGGGGCCTAGCTTATGATCTTGCACACAGGCCCACTGATTTCATAAAATGCTCCTACTAAATGCTGCATACTGACTGTCAGCCTGGCCATTCAAGTGGCTGAAGATCGTGAACCCTGAGGGAAGACCGGGTGAAGATGAAAGCACCAGAAGTGGCGACAGCATAGCCTTGGAGCATTGGCTCCTCAGTTTGGGCCAGCAACATAAGAAGTGTATGAGATTGCTCTGTGGATGGCTACATCTGCTATAGCAAGAGTCATCTCGCAAGCCATTCTTGATGTGTTGTAAACTCTATGAAGAATGAGAATTTGTGTCGACTTATGCAAGGGGAAAAGTGATGCTAGCTGGGTGGATTGCAGGATGTCATCCCAAATATCTTCAAATTATCTTCTGAGATAAAGCTACAGTATCTCAGCCAGCAGGAGATGGGATACTAAAGAAAAAACTGTCCAACTGCTGAGTATATGCTTCTAAGATAAGACCCTCAATACTTTCTATTTGAACCACAGTGGCATAGATGGATTTTGTTCTGCATATGAAATGCATACCAAAGCTGTAGATGTTAATAAAATCATTCCTTGTCTAGCTCAAAACTCAAATACAACGGCTGGAATGATTTTGGGTAGCACCTGTATAAAAATGAAGAAGGGTAATAACCCCTACTCTTTCAGGTCTCTGGTAGCCTTGTAGTTTGCCAGTTCAGGTAGACATTGACCTTAGAGAAGTGTACCTAGCATACCCAATGATTTCCAGCAAGCCCTTTTCTGCATTCCACAACTTTCCCATCAAAGGTGGAAGAGAAATAACTGCATGCAGCTTCGTATAGGTGGGGGTGTCAAGAGCATATAGCAGGTTTCTACCCTGCAGTAGGAAGGAAAGTATTGTATATAAGGGTGTAAGTGGAATGCTCCACTTGCAGCAAGCTATGTGTTGGAGTTGAGCAGCAATAAAATAGA
Source organism: Lithobates clamitans (assembly GCA_037952925.1). Classification (NCBI taxonomy): domain Eukaryota; kingdom Metazoa; phylum Chordata; class Amphibia; order Anura; family Ranidae; genus Lithobates; species Lithobates clamitans. Next base: position 4,719,619 of record JBBGZY010001072.1, read on the forward strand.
CAATGGGTTCATGGCTGAGAGACCACCAAAGACTTTAGGATATTGAAAAAATTCTAGCCCGGTCCTTGGGATTTTCGTACACCAGATTAGTTCCCTAAAGACAGTATTACATTTCCTAAAATATTTAAAAGAGATCCAACAAAGTGAATTATATAAATATATACATTTAATTGAGACATCCAAACCATCCTGAGGAGATTGGTGCATCTAACCAGGAATAAGGGCAGTTCGTACCATACTTTACACTAATCTGGTAAGTGGAGTGAGACGATTAAGAGGAACATAATTATACATTGTGTTAGAAAGAAGTACTCCAAGGTATTTGATTTGGGGTGCAACCTTAATTTGGGGCAGTGTCAAGGTGTGTGAGCCGGGAAGTTGGTCTAGAGGGTGCATCTAACCACTGATAAGGACAATTTGTATCAGACTTTACACTAATCTGGTAAGTAGAGGGAGAAGATTAAGAGAAACATAAGTATACATTGTGTTAGAAAGAAGTACTCCAAGGTATTTGATTTGGAGTGCAACCTTAATGTGGGACAGTGCCTAGGTGCATGAGCTAAGAAGTTGGTCTAGAGGGAGCAGCACAGATTTATGCGCAGGCTGAAAAAAGTGCCAAATTCAGTAATAAGGGACATGGTGAAGGAAAGAGAGGATTGGGTGTCAAAGAGAAAAAACAGTATGTCTTCGGCATACATTGCAACTTTCCCCTCTTGTTTCCCCCTACAGAACACAAATATTTGTAACGTTTGCCAGTAATTCTGGAAGTGGTTTTATCACCACCACAAAGAGGAGCAGTGAAGAGGACATTATCATCTGGTCCCTTTACTGCAGTGAGAGAGAGGAAGGCTGCAAGCCATTTGCTCAGAGGCCCTAGGACTAGCATAGAGAAGTTTAACCCACTTGCAGCGTTCCCCAGACCCCAAAACTGTCCAGATATCTGACCATTTAACACTCTCAATAGCTTTAACAACCACTAGGGCTAGCAATGCTCTGTAGTCAGTAGTGTCCATTGGGATCTGAATATTTAGGAATATTCATCTAATATTAGTGGCAGTGGAGAAGTTAGGCATAACTTCCTGGTCTGGAATTATTATTTTGGATATAACCTTATTTAGCCTGTTATCAAGCACTTTGTCCAGAATCTTGATATCAGTATTTATATGGGCCAATAGCAATCCAATAGTAGCATATTTTTGTCTTTCTTAGGGATAATCACAGTGGCCACCTTGCAAATAGAGGGGAGCAGTGATCCAGAAGAGAAAGCTTCACTAAAAGTGTGCAACAGTGTAGGAAGCAAGGTGGCTCCATATTATTTGTAAATTTCTATCTGTCTGCTGTGAAAACCTAGGGGTTGATTCACTAAAACTGGAGCATGCACAGCCCAGTGCAACTCTGCATAGAGACCAATCAGCTTAAATTTTTTTTACGTCAAAGCCTAATTGAACAAACTGAAGCTGATTGGCTACCATGCACAGCTGCACTAGATTTTGCACTCTCCAGTTTTAGTAAATGAACTCCCTAGTGTCTTGCAGTTAGGAAAAGGAAAACTAGTAACAGCTATCTCCAGCTCTTTAAAGCAATTGTAAAGTTTTTTTTAGCTAAAATAATAAACATGTTATATTTATCTGCTCTGTGTAATGCTATTGCACAGAGCGGCCCCAAACCTCCTCCTTTTGGGTCCCCCTGCAGAAAAGGTATGTATAGTTATTTTTGCTTTACAGGCTAGATAGGTTAGTCTTAGATTGTGGATGCAAGTAGATTTATTTAGTTTTAGCCTGAACTTCTACTTTAGGCATTAATGGGGAGCCAGGGGGGGATGTGGACCACTATAGAAAGGACAGGCAGCAAGACACAATCTTGTAGTGGATCTTTAAAGAGCTGTTACGTATAGTTCCAACATGGTAATTAGCTTACTAGGAGCTGGCAATGTGAGCTAGAAGTCTACTTGCTTGTTCCTCTTCTGCCTAGGAGAGGTAAAAAAAAGAGGTAAATAAAAGAGGTGCTTTTGAAAGAACTGTTTATGTTGCGCTCTTTAGGTAATTGTTATAGTGCAGTCTGTAAATTTAACCAGCAGAATTGACAGCCCTGCTAACCTGCTCCACCTCTCTCCTGGTGGTGGTTTTGCCTGAACTAATCTCTTAAATAAGAAGATGATGGATGCATGCCTTTAACACATCCCAAACTACATATTGTGGTGCAGCGTTATTGTTTATGGAAATAGAGGATGAGAGGTGCTCCTGTACAGATTCATGGATTGGAAAGAGAAAGATTCAGAAGAGATGAAACCCCCAGGAGGTATTGGAACTTGGTCAGCCAGGTATAAATGTCACCACTAAAGGGGAGTGTTTTGAGACACCTCTGGGTTAAAAACTAACATATTTGATATACGGGAGAATCTTGTACATGTCAAATATCAGGTCATTGCAAGAAAGAGATTTATGCATCTAACACATGCATTGAGCCTCAGCGTGATGGGACATTCACCAAATGTCATGGGGAAGCATTTTCAAAGAAAAAATTTGTTTAATTTAGTTTTGTTTCAGATTCACTCGTAAAGTTCATCATTTAGTTTCGCCATATTCGTTATGTTAGAATGATTCATTTTTGTAATTTGTTTTGTATATTTTAAAATTTGCTTCGTATATTCGTAGTTCTGAATTGATTCATATTTTCAGAAGTTATTTAGAAAAACTTTTGACTTATTCGTTATGTTATGATTTGAAGATTCTGATGGATCCACCTCCATCCACAATAAGTAGGGATCATCTTATTTCACTTTTATACTTTTCTGTAACTATTTATTGCAATATATTTCCATTTCATATGTATTATGTAGTGCATTTTTTATAATTCACACTACACTCACTAGAATAAAAAAGAATGGATCCGAATCATTTCGGATTATTTGGTATTTTGTAACTTTTTTTTCGGATGCTTCAAGCATTAACAAAAGGATCTAACTATTGTATCCCGTAACCTGAATGAAACAAATTAATACAAATGAATTTGTTGTCTTCATTAGAATTTATTTTTGATTTGTGAAATTCGTTACTATTGTGATTTAGAAATTTGTATACATCCAAATTTCTGAATAACAAACATTTTGTCCAAAATTAGATTCATGAAAAAACAAATCGCACATGTCTGCTCACTTGCAAGAGAGCACAGAGCCTCCATGAGGCCCCATCTACACATTCAATAAACTGAATGGTAGGGTGACTAAATACAGCTTCTTTTGAGAAGAGTAGTAGTCTCAACAATGGCATGTGTCCTTTGGAGACAAAGTAAATATAAACATGTTATACTTACCTGCTCTGTGCAGTGGTTTTGCACAAAACAGCCCCAATCTTCCTCTTCTCGGGTCCACCGCTGGCGCCCCTGACACCCCCTTCTGTCGAGTGCCATCAGAGTAAGCAGCTTGCTCTGGGGGCACCCAAGCAGGCTTGCTTCTGAGCCACTGCTCTGTCTGACTATTCGGACACAGAGCCGCAGCTTAGCCCCACCCCCTCTCTCTCCTAATTGGCTCACTGACTTTGATTGACAGCAATGGGAGCCAATGGCGCCTGCTGCCATCTTAGCCATTGAGGAGGGAGACTCCTCGGGAGAGCCGGGGCTCTCGTGCACATTGTGTGTATATAAAGTGCACAAAACCTAATCAATATAAATTCAAAAGGGTAAAGTTGATATATAAAGCGTCCTCATCAATATTGAAATATATAAATCAATAAATGAATGTCCATGTGTATTCTGTGTCAATTATGAATATCCGTAATGTTCAGCGCTGTATTTCTTTACATCAAAGGGGAAAAGATTAAATAGCCACTTAACTATCCAGAGTGAAGAAGCTGGACAACCGAGGAGATCCCAGGGGAGGACCCGTCATGGAAGGATCACGCAGCATGCTGGTCTGGAGAGGGGCCTGGTGACTTGGTTGGAGGACGTATCCTAAAAGTAACTATACAGCATAGTGTTGCCGGGTTGGCTTAAAGGTTCAAGCACTGTGACTGACATTCATTGTAGAAAGACCAAACAAGTCTGTGGCAGAGACTTTTGTTCGTGCTACGTACTGGCTGCTAGGCAAGAGAGAGGCCTATCCAGGTGAGCAAAAGAGTGTGTCCCACTAGGGGAGCGCATTCTATTGTAATATCCAAATTCTATTAGGACATTTGTCAAGAATCTTACAAGAAGATATTTGAGTTTCTTCTGCAGTTTCCCTTCTACCTCTTCCCTGCTACTTCCTTAGTAAATCGTTTAATAAAGCATTGAAAACGTACTCAAGTGTTGGTGCGTGTATCGTCCAGAGGTAAACTCAACGGAACCCTAGACCCGGTGTCGGTGAAACAGAGGGAAGGAGAGTGAAGGTAACAGACCTGCTTAAACCAGCAGCTCCACCAAGAGTTATTGCTACACAGTATTGGCACTTTATAACAGTTTAAGGTGGAGCTAGCGCTGTCAATAATGTATTCATTATTTTATTTTATCATTCTCATTTTCTTTTAAAGCTGTACAGCCTTCTTCCAGATAGCACATATCCTGTTGTGTAGACTGAATGCCATCCCTAACAAAAGTTATTTGGTTAGTGTGGGTGTTTCATTAATACCATTCCTCTTGTCTGCATGATGGATGCAATTCCCACCCAGACTTAACGACATCTAATACCATGAAACACTTTAAAATGTACTTAGTAAATAAACTAGCAGGCATTAGTGATAAACCGCTGAGCTTTTCCTTCTACGTGTCAAGTAGAGTACTATATAAATTACAAATCATTACATTTGTTGTATGTATATGCACCTGTTGTCCTGCAAAGTGTCCATGGTAACAGCGCTGACATATGGACTCGTAGGAGTCATGACCCAGTACATGGGCTTCCCAGAAAAACAAATAACAGAAATAGAAGGGCGAAGGTAAATAGGGCACATCCACATTTCCAGTTACCAAGTACTGGCATTTGTGACTGAATACCTTATGTTTATGAATTGTACATTTTTTTTCATAGGGGTCAGGGATTCCTGTTATGCACACTTTGCACTTCAATTCCTCCCCTGTCAACCTGCCATGTTTAGAATGCAACACAAGAGGATAAAATCCATCCACTTGCGTGTTCCATGAATGCTTCCTGTCACCCTTCGTGTCAATATGAATGTATCAGTGTCACTATTTGTGTTGCTGCTTACATGTTCCGCTTTGTTTACCCTTCTGAGAGTCCCGTTGCTATCTGTATCTACTTAGATGTGTTCTGTTGTCCTTCTCATTAAAAACCTAGGAGGAAAATAAAAAGGACACCTGACCATTTGTTAACCAATGTTGTAAAAAAAAATCCCAATAAGAACATTGCACATTTCCTAAAAGTAAAATATAAAATCATTTTTTTTAATTTTAAATATTTAGATGTAGCATACTTTTTTCAGCATCTGATTTTAGATGTTTTCATGTCAAGGCTCCAGTGAGAAGAACTAAAACGTAACCCTTTAGTTCCACTATAACACCTAAACTACCCCTTCAACACTTAAAGGATAAGTTCATCCTAGATAACATGTTACATCTTACACCCATATTCAGGGTGTAGCATGTTACTAATGCAGCAGCCTATGCACACCCCCCCCCCCCCCCAGTCCCCATTGTGACAGCGAGCCGCGCAGGGGCTTTGCCCACTGACCGCATCACTTATTCACAGGGTTCTGTGAATGGGGGATCTACAAATACAATCAGCCATTGTATCTGACGGCTTCTAGTTCTCAGTGCAATGTCATTGGACATCCTGGCGGGCCCTGTGGGTCCTTTGGAACCTTGACCACATTTAGGGTGAGAGTGCATTCATCAGATGATCTATATATATATATATATATTTTTTTTTTGTAACTATGCAAATATATGAATTGTAAATTTAACAGACCCTTTGGGGTCTTTGTTTGTACTATTGTCTTCTTCTTCTTTCTTTTTTCTTCTTTTTTTCTTTGTATTTATTAAAATTATTGTTTATTATTTTTGTAGCAACATTGTATAAAGGTCCTACAAAAGCGCCAGAAGGAGCCATGATTATAGCAAAACATGTAGAGACAACCAACCTTTATACTGTGATCATTCATGTTTTGGTTTTAAAACTTTATTCATTTTTTAATCATGTATGTTTAAATAAAATTTTGGATTTTTAATAATCAATTAGATTTGATTAGATTTTTTGGGACCTCAAAACTCCCAATCTTGTTTCTTGGCATTTTCCGATTATATTTAGGGGAGGCAGTGCATGTAGAGAATTCTCCGATCTTCGGTATTACATTTATTTTTTTCTGTATTTAGCTACATGTCTTTGGTAAAAAAAAATCTCAGTAAACGTATATTTATTGGTTTGCGTAAAAGTTAAAGCTTTTACAAACTATGGTATATATACTGGAATTTACACAGCTTTTTTTTCTGACTGCCTATCTTGTTTCTTGAAAAAGAGAGAGAAAAACACAGGCGCCTCTGAGTAAGGACTGTAGCATTTAATAAGAAGGGTGCATTAAAAACTCACATTTGAGGTATCTGTATATAGGCACAATAGGGTCCAATGAAGCGCACTATCACCATCCAGGCTGTCTGCAGCAAACATATCTCACTAGTCCAGGTGGTGCCGGCGTCCTGACCAGCAGGAATCTTTGGCGCTCGGGTGTGATCCAAACTGATGGTTGGAGTGCAGCTGGGAACCACAGGAGAGGGCTGGAACGCAGTGCAGGACGGGATGGCATCACAGATGGTGCCCGAGCGGCAAAGATTCCTGCTGGTCAGGACGCCGGCACCACCTGGACTAGTAAGACGTGTTTGCTGCAGACAGCCTGGACGGTGATAGTGCGGTTCATTGGACCCTATTGTACCTTTATACAGATACCTCAAATGTGAGTTTTTAATGCACCTTTCTCATTAAATGTTACAGTCCTTACTCAGAGGTGCTGGTGTCTTTCTCTCTCTTTTACACGTTTGAAGTGTTGCTTCAACTTCCCCTGCAAGGCTTGCCCTGACACAGCGGACTGTTTCTCACCATAGAGCTGGTTAGCTCAAAGGACTTCCTACAGACTTTAAATGTATCACAGGTTGCGCCACTGCCCCATGTATTCTTATCTCATTTCTTGAGGTGCTAAAATGGCAGGGCAGTCCAACCCCCCCCCCTCCCCACCCACCCAAAATTACACCTTTTTGCAAATTAAACACCTCAAGGAATTGTCTGAGAGGCATGTTGAGCCCATTGAATATTTACTTTTTTTGGTACAAGTGTTTGAAAAATGACAAAAAATAAATAAAAAAAAATTTTACACAAAGTTGTCACTGAAATGATATACCCCAAAATACATTCTGCTGCTTCTCGTGAGTATCGAGATACCACATGTGCGAGACTTTTTTGGAGCCTAGCTGCGTACAGGACCCTGAAAACCAATCACCGCCGTCAGGCTTTTTAAGGGCGTAAATTGCTAATTTCACTTCCTCACTATCTATCACATTTTCGGAGGCCCTAAAATGTCAAGAGAGCACAACCCCCCCCCCCCCCAAATGACCCTATTTTGGAAAGTAGACACCCCAAACTATTTGCTGAGAGGCATGTTGAGTATTTTGCAGATCTTGCTTTTTGTCACAAAGTTTTGAAAATCGAAAAAAGAAAAAATAAATTTTCCTTTTCTTTCTTAATTTTCCCAAAATTTGTGGCAACAAATGAGATCTGCAAAATACTCACCATGCCTCTTAGCAAATACCTTGGGGTGTCTACTTTCCAAAAAGGGGTTATTTGGGGGGGTGCTATCTAGAAATTTCAGGGCCTCCGAAACTGTCAGGTAGTGAGAAAGTGAAAGGAGCAATTTAAGCCTGAAGGCGGTGATTGGTTTTCGGGGGTCCTGTACGCAGCTAGGCTCCCAAAAAGTCTTACACATGTGGTATCCCCATACTCAGGAAAAGCAGAAGAATGTATTTTGGGGTGTAATTCCACATATATCCATACAATTTTTGAGCAATATATCAGTGGTCATCAATAGACATGTGCGCCGTCAATAAATTTGTTTAGTTTTGTTCCGTTCCGTTTCGTATTAGCCGTTAGTTCGTATTTCGAATTTTCGTTAGGTTCATTAACTTTTCGTAACAATTACGAACGTTCGTTATGATGAATTTAAAAAGCAAAAAATACCTTTCTCAATATGGCAGTTGTCGACTCATTATGCTCCTTATAAGGGGCTCCCACCACCCCTGTGCTGTCCTGACTTCCTCCTGGGACTGTATCCCTGCTTTGCTCATTATGAGGGGCTCCCACCATCACTGTGCTGTGTGGACTTCCTGCGTTTGTGCCTCTGCTGTGCTCATCATGAGGGGCTCCCACCATCCCTGTGCTGTGCTGACTTCCTGCGTTTGTACCCCTGCTGTGCTCATTATGAGGGGCTCCCGTCATCCCTGTGCTGTGCTGACTTCCTGGGTTTGTACCCCTGCTTTGCTTATTATTACGGGCTCCCACCATCCCTGTGCTGTGCTCATTATGAGGGGCTCCCACCATCCCTGTGCTGTGCTGACTTCCTCCTGGGGCTGAACCCCTGCTTTGCTCATTACGAGGGGCTCCCACCATCCCTGTGCTGTGCTGATTTCCTGGGTTTTTAACTTCATCATAACGAATAATCGTAATTACTATGATAATAAGGAAACGATATTAACGAACATTCTTATTTTGTCCGATTCTGAATCTTCCATCGACTACCACTCTTCCACTCCCATATTAACCACTTCAATACAGGGCACTTATACACCTTCCTGCCCAGACCAATTTTTAGCTTTCAGTGCTGTCGCAGTTTGAATGACAATTGCGCGGTCATTAATCACTGTACCCAGACTAAAATTTTATCATTTTGTTCCCACAAATAGAACTTTCTTTTGGTGGTATATGATCACCTCTGTGGTTTTTATTTTTTGCTAAACAAATAAAAAAAGACAGAAAATTTTGAAGTTTTGATTTGTTTCTGTTAAAAAAAATTGTAAATAATTAAGTTTTCTCTTTCACTGATGGGCACTGATAAGGCGGCACTGACAGGCACTGATACAGTGGCACTGGTGAGGTGGCACCAATGAGCGGGCACTGACGGGCACTGACGATGGGCACTGATATGCGGCACTGATGGGCACTGGTAGGCGGCACTGATGGGTGCCACTGATATGCAGCACTGATGGGTATTGATAGGCGGCACTGATGGGCAATCATGGGTGGCACTGGGTGGCACTGGTTGGCACTGATGGGCACTGATAGGCGACACTGATGGACACTGAAAGGTGGCACTGCTGGGCACTGATAGGGTGGCACTGATAGGCGGCACTGATATGAGGCACTGATAGGCATCCCTGGTGGCACTGACAGTGGTAGGCATTGGAGTGGGCACTGATTGGCAGCTGCCTTGGCACAGATTGGCAGCTGCCTGGGCACATATTGGCATTTCCCTGGGGGTCTAGGGGGCATACCTGGTGGTCCAGTGTGGTGGCGATCCTGGTGGTCCTGGGCAGCTTCCTGGGCGGGATCCGAGGGGGGCTGTGCTGATAAACAATCAGCACAGACCCCCCCTGTCAGGAGAGCAGCCGATCGGCTCCTCTCCGAGACTCTTTACCTAGATCGGAGTTGAGGTGTGTCAGACTGACACACCTCAACAACGATCGCTGCGGTGCGCGCCCCCGTGGGCACGCAGCGGCTCAATATCCTGATCACGTCATATGACGTCCGGTCAGGATATTGAAACCACTTTGCCACCGTCATTTTGCTATATGGTGGGTGGCAAGTGGTTAAAAAAGGTAATTTTCCCAAACCTCACTCAGCAGCAGCAGAAAACCTCGGATTGGTCAACAAAACACCAGTCACGTTACCGGTGTAACGGAATTTGGATCCGAAATTCATCAATAAAATTTCGTACACAATTCGGAAGCATAGAAATTCGTATTTCGGATGCTTCCAAATTAACAAATTTTTAGAAATTCGTACGAATTTTCGATTCGTGCGAAACAAACCGCACATGTCTAGAACCTTGTCTTCAGGGCCCACTAACAGGCCAGGTTTTATGTATTACCTTGGGGAGATGCAGACTAGAATACTGCAATCACTGAGCAGCAAATGATATCACCTGTGATGTATTTCAGTTATCTTGCAAACCTGGCCTGTTAGTGGCCCATGAGGACAGGGTTGATGACGACTGATTTAAGTGATAATTTTGTGCAAAAAAATAAAAAAATAATGAAAAATTTTAATTTTCAGAAACTTGTGCAAAATATAAAATATTCCATGAATGCAACATGCCTCTCAGCAAATAGCTTGGGGTGTCTACTTTCCAAATAGTGGTCATTTGGGGGGTGTTTGAACTGTCCTGGCATTTTATGCCCAACATTAGAAGCTTATGCCACACATCACCCACTCTTCTAAACACTTGAAGACCAAGCCATTTCTGACATGAAAAAATAAAACATTTTTGCCAGAAAATTACTTTGAACACCCAAACATTATATATATATTTTAAAGCAGAGGCCTCACAGAAAAAAATGGTGGGTGTTGTAATTTTTTTTCACAAAGTATTTGCGCAGCGATGTCCCAAACATACGTTTTTGGGAAAAAAACACTTTTTTGAATTTTAATGCGCAAAACACAATATATTGCCCAATTGCTTGGTAAACCATAAAACATGATCTTATGCCAAGTACATAGATACCAAACATGACATGCTTTAAAATTATGCATGCCAGTGAAGCAGGGACAAACTACGTACATTTTTAAAAGCCTTTACAGGTTACCACTTTAAATTTACGGAGGAGGTCTACTGCTAGAATTACTGCCCTCGATCTGACATTCACAGTGATACCTTACAGGCATGGTGCAATTGCTATTTACATATGACACGAGACTGATGCTTGCATTCGCCTATGCGCAAGAGCACGGGGGGGACAGTGGTGCTTTAATTTCAATTTTAATTTTTTTTTAATTATTCATTTTGTTTTTTTTATTTTTTGTTTTTTTTACACTGTCCCTTTCATTTTTTTATCACTTTTATTGTTATCACAGGGAATGTAAATATCCCCTATGACATCAATAGGTAGTGACAGGTACTCTTAAAGCTTCTGACCACACCAAGATCGGTCTGATAAGATGCCTTTCCAATTTAAAAATGGCGCTGTTTATATCCGGTGAAAACACAGTAACAATAAAACATTAGCTCAACAAAACAACTTTTTTTATTGCAATCTGTGCCAAAAAAGAGTAAAACATATATTGTGAAGAATAGAGGTAATCCACCCTCTGTCCACCCCAGCCCCTATGGTTCGAAATATATGCTTTTTTTTTTAACTGCGGTGGTAAAATCACCTTCTACAGCGCTGTAGTCACTGATTTTCATATGCTGAGAGTAAACTCTGTTGCTGTCAGAATAAAAAGATCAGTGCTGCAGCTGAATGGCGTACCTGCAAAGCAAACAATGGTTAACAATAAAACACAGTAACAATAAAACATTACAATATAGCAGTATAGTATAAAGTACAGTAAAACAGTAGACTGGCGTACCTGCAAAGCAAACAATGATTAACAATAAAACACAGTAACACTAAAACAATACAGTAGTATAGTATAAAGTACAGTAAAACAGTAAAAATAGAACATTAACTCAATAAAATCACAACTATTTTTTTTATGTTTTTTACTTTTTTTTACACTTGTTTTGTAACTTTAACCACTTCAGCCCTGGAAGATTTGGCTGCTCAATGACCAGAGCATTTTTTGCGATACGGCACTGCGTCGCTTTAACTGACAAAAGTGCGGTCGTGCGACGCTGTACTCAAACAAAATTGATGTCCTTTTTTTCCCACATATAGAGCTTTCTTTTGGTGGTATTTGATCATCTCTGCGGTTTTTTTTTTTTGCGCTATAAACAAAAAAAGAGTGACAATTTTGAAAAAAACACAATATTTTGAACTTTTGTAAGAAAATTACAAAGTACAATTCAAGACATTGTACGTCGTGCAACGACGTTTTTCTTAAGTAAAAGACAACTTAATTGATCTAAATGTAATTAAATGTAAATAAATGTAATAGACAGCAGCCTGACATTGGGCCTCGTGTATTCAGATGAGCCTAGGTAGAGAAATAAACTGTACTTTGGCTATGAGTTTATACCAATATATATGTATATCTAGGGTGCCTTCTCCCATCGCAGCACCCCAAATGGGATCTCTTTGTGCCCCAAGGGGAGAACGCCCCCAGGATTAGCAGGTATGTACAGTCCACTTCATTTCTATTGAGGCGTGGAACCTCTACTGAGGTCGGATTGTAACTATAGGGCACATATATGATGTACAGATTGCTCGGTCAAGAAGGTTTAAGGTCGTCATTGATTTTCTGGGTATGGACTGCAGCATTGGTCCAGTTTGTCCAGGGTAACCATTGTTTCTTGGCTTTGGATGGACGACCATTACTGGAAGCCATCATTGTTTCATAGCTGAAGTGGAGTGAGACCAGGTCTTTTGTTTGTGTTATGGAAGGGGGAATGTCTGATTTCCAATTCCTTGTTATGTTGAGTCTGGAAGCTAATAAGATGTGGGTTGTTGTGTGTCTGAGTGGGCTAGGTATAGCCTCTATGTTTAGGTTTAGAAGTGCCATTTCAGGCGAAGGTGGGATTGTAGTTTTGTTGATGTTGGTAAGCAGATCGAACGTATCTACCCAGTATTTTTGGATGGAGGGGCATGACCAAAAGATGTGGAACATGTCTCCTCTAGATGATTTGCATCGCCAGCAAATGTTGGGGGTGTTAGTGTTGAATTTGGCTAGTTTATCTGGGGTTAAGTACCAACGGAGTGAAATTTTCTGTGTGAGCTCCCAAAGTGCTGAACATTGGGTTGCATTGTATATGGACTTGAGAGCTAGTTGCCATTGTGTGTCAGAGAATGTTTTTGTGAGATCCTTTTCCCATTGATAGTGGGGGGTCATCTTGGTGAAGGATCTTTTACCCTGTAGGAGGTTATAGAAGTAGGATATGCCTTTGGGCCGTGGTGTGGGGTTTGTGAGGAAGTCCCATGACTTCTGGGGGATGTTGTAGAGAGGAAGAGGTATTTTATTGAAACAGTGTTGGATGCGGAGGTACGTGAAGCTTTCAGAGGCGGGGAGAGCAAATTCCCTTTGTAGTTGGGAAAAGGGTTTAATTTGATTACCTCGTAAAAGTTGTTGTAGTGCATGAATTCCACTAAGGGACCATGTGGAAAGTCTGAGGTCAGGTGTTAAGTGGTGAAGAGTCTCTAGGGGTATGTTGTGGAGCGTGTTAGGGGGATTGTATTCTGAGGGGGATATCAATTGTTTCCAGGCGTAGACTGAAGCTCTCATGGTCTGGGAGATGGAGGGGGATATATAGGATCCCAGAGGAGTGCTCATCAGCCATATTCTTAGGTTTGGGCGTACCAGCGATGTATTTTCTATCTGTGCCCAAAGAGATTGGGTGGTAGATTGAAACCACTCAGGGAGTTGTGCAAGTATTGCTGCAAGGTAGTAATCCCTAAAATCTATGGAACCTGTGCCCCCCGCTAGTCTGTGTTTGATTAATTTTGTGTGTGCACATCTGGGTTTCTTCCCATTCCATAGACATTTGTTGAAGATTGATTGGAGGGTTTTAAAAAAGGAGGCTGGGACTGGGATTGGCAGTGTGCGGAAGAAGTATAATATTTGGGGAAGACATGTCATTTTGAAGGCTGCCAATCTCCCCGACCAGGAGAGCTCGTGTTTAACTATATGTTGTGTATCAGATTTGATTTTTTGTAGGAGTGGGAGAAAGTTAGAGGAGTAGATATGTCTTGTGGTTTTTGGGAGTTGTATTCTCAGGTATGTGATTTCCTTGTCTGCCCAGTCAAAGGAATACTGTGTCTGGAGTAAATTCTTGGTGGTGGAATCGATATTAATATCTAGAATTGAAGATTTGGTTGTGTTTAGTTTGTAATATGATATCTTACTGAACCAATTTAGAGTTTCTTGTGCTGCTGCCAGGGAAGATGAAGGGTTGGTGAGTATTAGAATGACGTCGTCCGCGAAAAGGCTAATTTTGTGGCAGACGTTACCAATTTGGATTCCGGATATTGTAGTATTGGTTCTAATATGTTGTGCTAATGGTTCCATTAGTAGGCTAAAGATAAGTGGGGACAGGGGACACCCTTGACGCGTGCCATTGGTAATGGGGAATGGTTTGGAGAGCATGCCCTGTGTAAAGACCTGGGCTGAAGGGGTAGTGTACATAGCCAAGATGGCTTTAAGGATGTGGTCCCTGAACCCAAATCTCTGTAGGACCATTTTGAGGTAGGTCCAATGAACCCTGTCGAACGCCTTCTCTGCGTCCAATGAGAGGAGCAGAGAAGGCGTTCCGGTGGATTCCGCATGATGTATCAAGTTGAGCATTCTTCTAGTGGCATCTGGTGCCTGTCGTCCCTTAGTGAATCCCGTCTGGTCTCTATGTATGAGGGTAGGTATAATGTCTAATAGACGTGAGGCGATGGTCTTAGCATAGATTTTCAGATCAAGGTTGAGTAGGGAGATTGGTCTAAAGTTTTTGGGGGAGTTTGGTTCTTTCCCTGGCTTTGGTATCGTAACTATTAGTGCATTTAAATAATCATTCGGAAGTTTAGAGGAGGAGGCAGCGTTGTTGTATAGTTCAGTAAGTTGTGGGACGATTTGGGGGGAGTATTGTTTGTAGTATTCAGCTGTTAGGCCGTCTGGACCTGGTGCTTTGCCATTAGGTAGGGAGTTTATTGAGGAGAGAATTTCCTGTTCTGTAAAGGGCTTATTGAGTTTCTCTAACTGTTTCTCATTCAGGGTAGGTAGCTGAATGGATTGGAGGAAGAGGTTAATCTCTTCTGGAGAGGGTTGTGGAGTATTAGTGTCGTGTTTCAAGTTGTAAAGGTCGCTATAGTAATCGCTGAATGCGTTGGCTATGTCTTGAGGGTTGGTCTGGGGAATATTAGTGTGGGGGTGAATGATCTGGGAGATTTTAGTTTTAAGTCTTATACCCCTAAGTTTCGTTGCCAGAGATTTTCCTGCTTTATTGGAGGTGGCATAAGAGGTGGCTTTAATTCTACGTTGGAGGTATTCAAATGATTGAAGGAGTAAGGTTTTCAGTTCTTGTCTTAGGTTGAATAGTTGTTGGGTTATTGGGTTTTGGGGTTTAGTCTTATGTTGCTGTTCTAGAGAGGCTATTTGAGTGGTTAACTCATCTAAACGCTGCGTCCTCCTCTTTTTGTGAAGGGAGCTTAGCTTGATTAACAAACCTCTAATGCAGGCCTTATGGGCGTTCCATACCACCCCATGGTCAGACGCAGTGCCTTTGTTTATAGAGAAAAATTCTGAGAGATGGTGGGAGATTTCTGTTGTGTACTTTTCATTTTGTAGTATGTAGTTGCTTGCACGCCACAGAAATGTGTTGCGTTGTGGAGTGGAATCTGAGATAGAGATCGATATTGGGGCGTGGTCTGACCATGTTGTGGCGTAGATTTCAGACCTGCAAATATTCTGGAGTAGCCATTTATCTGTTGCAAAAAGATCAATTCGTGAATATGAATTGTGCATGGGAGAATAAAAGGTAAAGTCCTTTTCAGAACCGTGGTGGCAGCGCCACACATCGAATAAGTCCTGTGAAGACAAAAATTTCTTCAATGGCGACATTCGCCTCTTTGCAGGAGCTGTTGTGTCCATGGTAACGTCCGGAACATTGTTGAAGTCCCCGCATAGAATTTCATGGCCTTTTTTTATCTGATTGATTAACCTCTGTACTTTATGCATGAACTTCATCTGTTGGGTGTTTGGTGCATAGATGTTGGTTAAGGTGTAGAAAATTTTGTTGATGGTACACACTAAAATTAAGTAGCGACCGTCAGGGTCGATTAGTAGATTGGATAGGTGGAAGTCCACCGAGTCCTTGATTGCTATCATGACTCCTTTGGATTTGGTAGAATGGCAAGCATGAAAAATGTGTGGGAATTGGCGGTGGTTGCATAATGATGAGTCTGAGTTTATCAGATGTGTCTCTTGGATACAGAGAATGTCGCTCTGGAGAGCTCTGGCGGTTTTCCATAAAGAGTGGCGTTTAGCCGGGTGGTTCAATCCTTTGGCATTAAGTGAGAGGACGTTTAGTGGCATTGTGGTGTGGGATGGAAGTAGATCTGGGTGAGAGTCACTTACAGTTAGTTGTCCTGGTCAAGGATATGGAGGATCCTGTGATCTGTGGCTGATGACAGAAGGAGTTCAGTCCCCTGGCAGGGAAATGGTTGGCTAGAGGAGCTGCGGATAGAGCAAAATGTTAATCACACTTTATATTAGTAGCCCAATGGTCAAACTGCCGATAAAGCAACAGTGCTTAGTTGAAAGGAGCAACGTAGAGGAGGTATAAATACCGCTTCAGCCTCTATTTGGGGGTTAAACAGTTTGTAACGAAGGGAGCTGAACAAACAGTGGAAGGTTGCGTGGTCTCCAGGGGAGGAGTGAAGTAGTAGTTAGGCCTACTATGGCAATATCTGTGGGGTCACTTCAGCTGGGGTGATGATCTATGCGGTTGCGGGCGTTAAAGGGGCCGCTGCGGGTTGGTGGGTTCTTGGGAGGTTCTGTGATTATTCCCCAGTTGTGGAGGAGGTGCAGGCCTTTGTTTAGGTCATGTATGGTGTGAGATTGACCATTCCTAGTGACCAGTATAGTCGCAGGGTGGCGCCATTTGTAAGGAATTTTGTTGTTTTGCAGCCCCTTTGTGATCGGGTTCAGGTTTCTTCTTAACTGGAGCGTGTATTTAGAGAGATCCGGAAAAAACTGGATTCCCGTGTACGGAGCTGGTAGTGGGGATTTGTTTTTGACCCCTAGCAGGAGTTTCTCCTTAATGTGAAAGAAGTGGACTCTCATTAAAACATCTCTGGGAACAGAAGCAGCGAGGTGGGATGGCTTGGCTATCCTGTGTATTCTGTCTATGATTATGTCCCTGGGAGATGCTTCTGGAACAATGACGTGCATTAATTCCTTCGCGTATCTTGGTAGATCAGCAGGCATTATGGATTCGGGGACTCCACGCAGTTTGACATTGTTCCTGCGTGATCTGTCCTCTAAATCGGCCAGCTTGGCGCGGATCCATGCTTGTTCCTCTCTCACATCTTCACACACATCTATGACCTCATTAACTGTGGCTGTGCAGTCACTCATATTTTTTTCAATGCATGTCACTCTCTCATCTATAGTGTGTATGTCTGAGGAGATTTTAGCAAATAATAAGGAGAGACCTGTCATAAGGGAGGTCTGCAGGGACAGTAGCATGTCCTTTAAGGTGGTGTCCATCACAGGCTGCCCCGATGTGGGGAATGATGCCATAGATGAGTGCAGGGCCTGGTTGCTGAGAAGGGGATTAAAAGCCTGGGCGCATCAAGCCTCATCTTAGCTTTCGCTGGGCTATTTAGGAGGTGGTCGCCTTCCAGGGGGTGAGTGGGTGAAGCTGGGGGGTCAGATGAAGCGGATTCTACCGGGAATTCGTCCGGTAGATCCGTGTAGGATTCGTTCGGCGCGGCCTGGCCGGCGCCATCTTGGCTTTCACTGACCTGCTCCGCCGGCTTGTAGGAGAACTCTGTGAGTTTCTTGGGCTTGTATTCCGGGTTTCTCTTTCTAGATACGCTGGCCATGTTCCCAAGTATCTCAGATGCAAGGATGGCGCTGGATTATGTTTGCTGTGCGGCCTGAGTGGCTGTAGTATCTCCCCTGTGAGACGAGCTGAGGATTCAGGCGTCCATCTTCAGCTCCGGTCGGCCACGCCCCCATATTTTGAACTTTTGCTATAATAAATATCCCCAATTTTTTTTTTTAAAAAGCAAATTTTTTTCTCAGTTTAGGCCGATATGTATTCTTCTACATATTTTTGGTAATAAAAAAATCGCAATAAGTGTATATTGATTGATTTTTGCAAAAGTTATAGCGCCTACAAAATAGGGGATAGATTTATGGCATTTTTATTATTTTTTTTTTTACTAGAAATGGCAGCGATCTGCACTTTTTATCGTGACTGCGACATTATGGCAGATCCATCGGACACTTCGGACACATTTTTGGGATGATTGACAATTATACAGCTATCAGTGCTATAAAAATGCACTGATTACTGTATAAATGTCACTTGCAGGGAAGGAGTTAACACTAGGGGCGATCAAGAGGTTAACTGTGCTCCCTGACTGTGCGTTCTAACTGTAGGGGGAGGGAACTGACTAGAGGGGATGACAGATCGTGGTTCCTAGCTATTAGGAACTCACGATCTGTCTATCCTCACATAACAGAACAGGGATTTGTGTGTTTACACACACACGTCCCTGTTCTGCCTCTGGTGCCCATGATCGCTCCTGGCCGGCGGTCACCACGACCGTCGGCCGCGAGCATCGGCGCCCCTGCAGTGCAGCGGGCATGTGCGCGCACCTGCTAACCCGCTTAAAGGAGCCGACGTATAGCTACGACAGCTCGCGGGATCGTGACGACCTGCCGCAGTATAATGATGGCAGCTGATCAGCAAGCGATTAAAAAACTTTTAACGTTCCAGGCTAGGGTCTCTCAAAATGTGATAGCAATCTAACATCTTTCGAGACCCTGTGTAAATGTGTGCCCTAGACTGTGCCGTGCTGTACTCTATACTAATAGTCCACTAGTGTGTGGAAACAGTCCTGGATGCAGAGACCAGATTGGCCAGGACAGGAGGGACAAAAATAGAGGGTGTCACGCCTATATCCGTGTTTGCTACAGACACAACATCTTTTTTGGGGTGCTCTTTGAGTAGGGGTACCAGGAAGGACATCCAGAAAATGCCTCTCATGCAGCCGGTTCACTGCATCTGGGAAATTGGGTCATAGCACCTTCTGAATACAAAAGGGCTGTAATGATTTCTTCCTGGAATTTTAAGAAGGATGTACTTCTTCCTGACGTTTGTATAGTACATAAGCGTTGAACAAGGCCAATTGGAATAAATATACAGACACTTTCTTGTACTAGCATCTGGCCTTACGAGCAACTAATTACCGCCCCATCATCTGGTCGATGAACTCCACCCCTCCCTTGTTAAGGTTGTAGTTGTGGACACAGAGGGACTTCTCAACAACACCAGTCACAGTTGCAGTCTGGACTGTCGTATCTGCATGAATGGAAGACAGAATGAAAACATTCTCTTTAGTTCCACCTCATTGCAAGCAGTTTATTGCTTCTCAAGTAGGCTCTCTCCCCTGTATAATTCGGGAATTGACAAGCCATTGGTGGAAGCCCCGGCAATTAGGTCACACGGTGCCACATGCGCCAAATCCAAATTCAAAAAGGTGTCTAAAAAGTGTCACACTTGTGTAATAATTGTCAACGTAGAAGTGGTACTCCTTTCTGAATAAGGGTGACACCATTTCCCAAAAAATCTTGCCGCTGCCCACCTATGTATTCAGGACAGTCACGGGGCTCCACACTGCTATCTTTTCCCTCATAAACCAGGAAAGTACATGTATAGCCTGTTGCCCTGTCGCATAGCTTATTCATTTTCACACCTTATCTGGCACACTTGCTGGGGAGAAACAGTTTAAAAACAAGGCAGCCAGAAAACTTAATCAGGGACTCATCTATGCAGACAGCTTGTTAGGGCATATACAAGGCTGCACATTTTTTGGTTGAAGTTATTTACAAGGGGTCGAATTTTGTGGAGCTGATCATATTTAGGGTCACCCCGAGGACGACAGAGTTCATTGTAGTTAAAGTGCATAAACCACAAGATATGCTCATATCTAATCCTGGCCATGGCAGCAGAGGACATGGCATATGATGAATTGGGTCAGTGGACCAATATGAGGGGTTGGCCAGTGAATGGAGGAAGTATGGGCACTGCAGAATCTGTGGGCTGCTGATCAGGATTTGCAAACGCATCAGCAAAAGTTTTATGGGCTCTACCGGCCTGTGTTTGAATTCTTGGTGGCTGGGGGACACTACTGTGCTAGCCACAGCACCAGCTTGAACTGCACTTATGGGACTCGCCACATCAATATGTGTTACTGCAGTGCTGGTTTGTCTATGACCAGGATGTACTAGGCCGCTGTTGCTCACCATTTCACCAGAAGGTAGAGCGATACTCTACTGGTACTCTGCTGCATACAAGAATCGTTCGATTGTAGCTCCTCAGCAACCTGGGAATGGGGTCGGGTACACCTGACCTTAGCAGGGACCTATAACTCTGTTTCCTCCTCTCCACTTCCTCTTTCTGTAGGGGTACCTCAAGGTTCTGTCCTCGGACCCCTTCTCTTATCCATTTACACCTCCTCTCTTGGTCTGTTAATAAACTCCCATGGTTTCCAGTACCACCTCTATGCTGATGACACACAAATCTATCTCTCTACTCATCACCTCACTCCTTCAGTCTCCTCTCGCATTACTAACGTACTAACTGACATATCAACATGGATGTCCCATCACTTCCTCAAACTCAATCTTTCTAAAACTGAGCTCATAATTTTTCCTCCAGCCCATGCCCCTCCCCCTGATTTCTCCATCAAGATCAATAATACAACCATCAGTCTCACCCCCCATGTCAAGATACTAGGTGTAATCCTAGACTCTGACCTGTCCTTTCAGCCCCAAATCCAATCACTGTCCAAATCGTCCAGACTTCACCTTCGAAACATTTCCAAAATACGCCCCTTTCTTACCATCGAGACCACTAAGCGACTTATTCACTCCCTTGTTATCTCTCTCCTTGACTATTGTAACTCCCTCCTCATTGGCCTACCTCTCCGCAAGCTATCCCCTCTTCAGTCTATTATGAATGCTGCTGCCAGACTCATCCACCTTGCCAACCGTTCCGTGTCCGCCACTCCTCTGCCAGTCCCTCCACTGGCTTTACATTGCCAGTGTAAAATTCAAAAATTCAAAACACTAACAATAACATACAAAGCCATTCACAATTCTGCCCTGAGCTACATCACCAATTTTATCTCCAAATATCACCCAAACCGTCCTCTCTGCTCCTCCCAAGACCTACTGCTTTCTAGCTCCCTTGTCTCCTCCTCCCATGCTCATCTCCAGGACTTCACCAGAGCCTCTCCCATCCTCTGGAACTCACTACCCCAATCTGTCTGGCTATCTTCTACTCTGTCTACTTTTAGGCGATCCCTGAAAACTCATCTCTTCAGGGTGGCCTATCCTGCCTCCAGCTAACAACCGAATCTTCTACTCCCCTCATCAGTTCATCCCTCACAGTCCCTACCTTTTGTTTCACCAGCCCCTCCCTCTTAGATTGTAAGCTCGGAAGAGCAGGGCTCCTCTAACCCTCTTGTTTTGAATTGTACTGTTGGTTTAGTGTCTCACTTCATGGTAAAGCGCTGCGCAAACTATTGGTGCTATAAAAAACCTGTATTATTAATATTAATAATAATAATCTACTGACACTGTACTTGTTGTGGAGGGGCTAAACGCAGTACTAGCAGGTGTCGGGACTGATCCTGCTAGCTGCAGTTTTGGGAACACTATACTATTGGGGACGCTAGTATAGTTCTGTTCTGATCAAAGATATTGATCCGTTCAGACTATACTAGTAATGGAGGTGTAGAGTGTGTGTGTGTGTTAGTGTTACTGGCAATCAAAGGGTTCAAATCAATTAGTGAATATGTGGCGGGAAATCTGACGGTCTCTGGGATTGACGCTAACGCTAACTGGCCTGGACTGACGCTAACGCTAACTGGCAACACTCGTGACACTATATATTTGTTTCTTTCCTTTTTAGATGGCTTGTGTCAATTCCTGGAAATCGAAACTGTTGGAAATGTGATGAAACAAACACTGATAAGAAACCCAGAAAACTGCTCAAAATAGGCCTTCATACCAAAACCAGTCTGAACTGACCAGATACTATTGACATCTCTTTCTTTGCCCATCACATGATGTAACCACCCATTTAATTGTTCCCTTGCTGTTTAGATATGAATGCTGAATGGACTAAACTATACGATCACACCTATAACACCATATATATATATATATATATATATATATATATATATATATATATATATATATATATATATATATCCCGTAGATGTAACACTAGCGACACTGTGACAGGATGTGAGATGTGAAAGGGTTAACTGGGGGGGCGTCTAAGGGGTTAAATGTGCCGAACTGTGTGTTCTGGTGTCAGTGTAGTGCTTTTATTCACAGTAGATGTTCTCTCACGCTGGATCCGAAAAGGACTCCAGGAGAGAAGATAACATAATTTCCTGTGCCTGTGTTTACATTACACAGGCACAGGATGTTCTGCAGGCCTGAATCATATGCAGATATGTGATTTTGCACAGACAGGCCTCCATGCTACATTAAATGTAGATGGGCCCAACCGGAACTGGTTAACATGGACATATATAACACTGGTTAACTGAACATAGAAACAGGTCAAAAAGTGACAGTATACAATAAATCTTGAGTGATAAGGTTATCAAGGCTGTGTATCATACAACAAATAACCTTATAAACAGATTTCAGATATTACCATGTCCAGGGATTTACCTCTAAATAACCTCTAGGGGGAGAATTAGGGAAGACCGGAGAGGTGGAGGATAAAGAAAGAGGGATGTAGGGGAAGGGGGACTAGGAAAGAGTGAACGTTAGCGGAGACTACATGCCCCAGAGTTAAACCCCCCCGCTCCATGAAAGCACCTACTCCAGAGCCAGAGTAGATAATTTGATGATTCCTAGCCTTTAAGTTCATCAGAAGGATGGTGCAGGATGCAGAATAGTAGTGTATTGAGCAGAGCAAGTGAAGCCAGATATCTCAAAATGTATCCCCTTTGTAGTGTAGTATCACCATCAACTCTTCCATTCTTCCATTATCTTATTCATTTTGGAAAACCAATGGCCCATCATAGGGGGTACCACTGCACAATTAATTCGGTCATTTGCATTGAGTCATCATTTTTCAACAAAAAGAGGATTGAAAGAAATATATATTTTGCAGATATTAGTAAAGACATACAGTATAAGGAAAAAAAAAAAGATAGCTTACTGTTTTTCCTGCTTTCTTTCTGTACCTACGTTAATGAGCAATTATTAGACATGTTAAAGTGGTCCCTACACTGGCTCCCAATCACCCAGCGAATTAAATTCAAAATTCTAACAACAACATACAAAGCCATTCACAACTCTGCCCCAAGCTACATCACTAATCTTGTCTCCAAATATCACCCAAATCGACCTCTCCGCTCTTCTCAAGACCTCCTGCTTTCAAGCTCTCTCATCTCCTCCTCCCATGCTCGTCTCCAGGATTTCTCCAGAGCCTCTCCCGTCCTCTGGAACTCGCTACCTCCATCTATCCGGCTATCCCCTACTCTTGCTACCTTCAGGCAATCCCTGAAAACTCATCTCTTCAGGAAAGCCTATCACGTCTGCAACTAATCTCCTACCACTTCCACCAGCTCATTCCCCACAGTTACAACCTTTTGTACCACCTGCCCCACCCTATTAGATTGTAAGCTCTTCTGAGCAGGGCCCTCTTAAACCTATTGTATTGTATTGTATTATAACTGTATTGTCTCCCTTTTATATTGTAAAGCGCTGCGTAAACTGTTGGCGCTATATAAATCCTGAATAATAATAATAATAATAACTGCACTTTTATTTCCTTATTCCTACTGGGCTCTGAAGCCCATCTCCAACAGCTCTTTAAAACTATATACCTGTGACCAGTTGTAGTACCCTACCCCCCCCCCCCCCCCTTCCGAAGGAGCTGCTAGAAAGATGCCAGTGTTCTCAACAGCTGCCCTGCAGCCAGGCACGTGGTCAGAGTCGACACTTCAGCTCAATGAACAGTCCAGTGATTTTCTTTTTTGGTGTTGTTATTTTTTGGGTAGCTTGGATAGGTTTACGGAAATGGGTAGGATACTCCAAAAACTATGTATAAATGGGAGGACACATATCTTAAATAGAACTCTGAGCCTGCAGTAAACTTGATGATAGTAAACGTCCTCTGGAGAAAAGTCCAAGCAAAGTCATTTCACTAGGAATTAAATAGACTAAGCTCTTCAGGACATTGTACACTATGTCCCCTTTACACAAACAGCTGACTCTAACACCCTAGGGGTGGCCTCAGCCCAAAGTCTCTAGGTTCTCTCTCCAGTCAGTACTCACAAATGTGTTTGGAAAATTGGTTGCCTCCTTCCAAAATCCTTGCAACACTATCTCCTGTGATACCAGACTAGATCCTCAGACAACAGTCCCTCGGTCAGCTCTCTGTAGCTTTAGCAAAGCAGGCCTCCAGGTAACCCATCTGAGGCCTCAGGATAGCCTAAGGGGGCAATCTCAGAGTCAGAACTTGCATCAAACACACATATACAGTGCCTTGAAAAAGTATTTATCCCCCTTTACATTTTCCACATTTTGTCATGTTACTACCAAAAAACATAAATGTATTTTATTCAGCGCACCTGAGTCAATGCTTTGTAGAATCACCTTTCGCTGCTATTACAGCTGCAAGTCTTTTTGGGCATGTCTCTACCAGCTTTGCACATCTAGAGAGTGAAATTTTTGCCCATTCTTCTTAGCAAAATAGCTTAAGTTCTGTCAGATTGAATGGAGAGCATCTGTAACCAGCAATTTTCAAGTCCTGCCACGGATTCTCAATTGGATTTAGGTCTGGACTTTGACTGGGCCATTCTAATGCATGAATATGCTTTGATCTAAACCAGGGGTCCTCAAACTACGGCCCTCCAGCTGTTGCAGAACTACACATCCCATGAGGCATTGTAAAACTCTGACATTCACAGACATGACTAGGCATGATGGGAATTGTAGTTCCTGAACACTTGGAGGGCCGCAGTTTGAAGACCCCTGATCTAAACCATTCCATTGTAGCTCTGGCTGTATGTTTAGGGTCGTTGTCCTGCTGGAAGGTGAACCTCCGCCCCAGTCTCAAGTCTTTTGCAGATTTGCCCTGTATTTGGCTCCATCCATCTTCCCATCAACTCTGACCCACTTCCCTGTCCCTGCTGAAGAAAAGCATCCCCACAACATGATGTTGCCACCACCACTTACCGCAAACCACCGTAGCTGTACGTCGGTACATTTTGACGTAGAATACTGGTATACTGGAATACAGTATTTTCTGAAACAGTGGGCGGTCCTCTTTAGGATAAAAGTGGTCTCTGGGGTGGATTCACCACAAGATCACTTTTATCAGCGGTGGGAGAGGTGTCCACCCCCCTCCTGCCATGTTCCGGTCGTCTCCACCGCTTACCAGAGCCGTCGGTAGTGGCGGAGACAATCCGGTCCTTTCCCCTCAGAGGCTGTGAGTCAAGTGAGGGAATGATGGCCCCCACTCGACTCAATGACGTTGGATGATGGAGGCATCGTCAAATGTCACTTCTGTCCAATGGCCATAAAGAGGAAATAATTTTTTATTAAAAATAAAAGACTTTGTGCTGATTTTGTGGGTTACCAGGTTTGCTCTAATTTAGCTGCATAGAACTCCATTCTTTTCTCCATTCTATGCCTCTATAGCCTAGTGAACTGTGATTGACCTAATCCTTCACTTATTTATGCACATACTGCTATTCACTGCAACCTGTGACAATTTTTGGGGTTCATTTGCCACTAACCAGGCTGAGGTTTGGTTTTTGATACTGAACTGTAGATGTGCACAGGGTATCTACAGTTGTGTGAAAAAGTATTTGCCCGCTGACAAAAAGGAAAAGGTCTGGTGTCACCCGCAAACCACCTCCATCCCAATATATGCAACAAAAAACAGGAAATCGCCCTGGGACTTTAAATGAGGTGAATGCGGTTAGCCAACAATTGACAGAGTAAATGCAGTCTCAAAATGTATTAAAATTATCATGCAAACATAAAACATGAATCATAGCCAAGCCACTGAAATGATACATACAGTAAAAAATGTCACTACACGTATTATGGTATAGAATTTAAATAGCAAATTACACAGGCATGAAAAGTACCCCAACGCATTTCGCAAGACCATGCTTGCTTAATCAGGGGTAGATGCGTGTGCAGTACATCTGTCGGGGGTATAATGAACCAAATAAGTATCAGCACAGACATGGTATCATGACAATTAGTCAAGAGGGTCCAAAACGCATGGCCCTATACTCACCAAAGGCTGGATCAGACTACTCATTGCTTGATACCCAGAGGCGGCAGTAATGAGCGTTCGGCTCGGAAGCTGAGGAGGCAGAGGAAAAACCAACCCAACTGAGCACAAACGGAGGGCAGACATGGCCGGGATGGAGGAATGTGTCACCAAAGATCTCCCAGTATCCACTAATAATGTCAACTGAAACATAAATGCATATGTATCAATAGATGCGGTCATAACAGCATAGAAGTAAAGTAGTATATAATAGAAGTATGTATATGCATGAACCAAACTGGTTCAATAATGGTATGGGCTTAGAATCTAGGGGGACAATAGAGAAAAATAAAAAGAAAGAAATAAAGATATAAAATAAAGAAAATATAACAAAAACAGTGTGATAGAGTGTGTGTCCTGTATAGCATGTATCCAAGTCCATTGTATATGTCAGCTAAGATAAGAATATATGTATGTCAGTTGGTACGATACCAACAGAGTAACCATGACCTATACAATGTAATGAAAAAATACATATATACACATATGAACCAATGTTGTTCAAAGCTAGATGGACTTGGAAACTCGGAGACAGCAAAATAAATCAGATGAATGTGTAATGGTGTGTACGTGAATGAACCATGAGAGTGAACATAATAATGTGTGAGACATTATATATAGCAAACCATGCTAAAATTAAGTGCTCAAATGTGAAGGGAGTGAATGGATGATTAGCATCCATCAAGGAGTGTGGACTCACCTTGAATGAAGTGAAACTGCTGCATGTGAAAGAAACAGGAAGTGACAAACAGATCCCAGCCATGACTAGCTCTCAATTTATATCCCCAGAGGGCCCAGTGAGCTCCGCCTCCAACGCCATGTGTGCGTGACAAGGCACGCGAATGTGAATGACGCTCGCCGCCAAATGGGGGCACGCCTGCGCAGACACCCCCAAGTCACACATGCTGACATTCCACGCATTAGCGAGCTGATGCCGCAGCCGTCGCACGGTAGGCGTGGTAGCATAGCGTCGATGTGTAGGTGGCCCCGCCCTTCCAGACAGAGCAGGGGAGACAGCAGGAGGTATGAAAACCTCCCTTGTACACATCGCAGCTCCCAAACTGGACGATAACCAATGCCACCAACAGGGAACAGCACCAAGAACCTAGATCAGCCCATGGGAGATGTGGTACCTGAGTGTTGGATGAAATGGCTGGAAGGGCTACAGAATAAAATAATTGTATGTAATGCATAATTGGCTAATTGTGGCAGAAGAGCAGGTTTGGGCTAAATGGCTAAAGATTCTTATCTTAGCTGACATATACAATGGACTTGGATACATGCTATACAGGACACACACTCTATCACACTGTTTTTGTTATATTTTCTTTATTTTATATCTTTCTTTCTTTCTTTCTTTCTTTCTTTTTCTCTATTGTCCCCCTAGATTCTTAGCTCATACCATTATTGAACCAGTTTGGTTCATGCATATACATACTTCTATTACATACTACTTTACTTCTATGCTGTTATGATGCTATTGATACATATGCATTTATGTTTCAGTTGACATTATTAGTGGATACTGGGAGATCTTTGGTAACACATCCCCCCATCCCGGCCATGTCTGCCCCCTGTTTTTGCTCTGTTGGGTTGGTTTTTCCTCTGCCTCCTCAGCTCCTGAGCCGGATGCTCATTACTGCCTAACCTCTGGGTATCAAGCAATGGGTAGTCTGATCCAGCCATTGGTGAGTATAGGGCCATGCGTTTTACACCCTCTTGACTAATTGTCATGATACCATGTCTGTGCTGTACTTATTTGGTTCATTATACCACTGACAGATGTACTAACCACGCATCTACCCCTGATGAAGCGAGCATGGGCTTGCGAAACGCGTTGGGTTACTTTTAATGCCTGTGTACTTTGCAATTTACATTCTATACCATAATACGTGTAATGACATTTTTTACTGTATATATCATTTCAGTGGCTTGGCTATGATTCATGTTTATGTTTGCATGGCAATTTTAATAAATTTTGAGACTGCATTTACTCTGTCAATTGTTGGCTAACCGCATTCACCTAATTTAAAGTCCCGGAGCGATTTCCTGTTTTTTGTTGCATATATTGTAATGGAGGTGGTTTGCGGGTGACATGAGACCTTTACCTTTTTGTCTATTGAACCCAGGTGGAAGACACCCATTTAGCCCAAAACCTGGTCTGCTGCCACCATTAGCTATATATGCATTATGTACAATTATTTTATTCTGTAGCCCTTTCAGCCATTTCGTCCAACACTCATGTACCACATCTTCTATGGGCTGATCTAGGTTCTTGGTGCTGTTCCCTGTTGTTGGCGTTGGTTACAAGTGTGTACAAGGGAGGTTTTCATGATGTGTGGCTTTTCGTGATCTGTTAGCGTGCTTCACTTTGTCAGACAGCTTCTATTTATGTGATTTCTTGATTCAACAGGTCTGTTAGTAATCAGGCCTGGGTGTTGCAAGTGAAATTTAACTCAGCTTTCCAAAAAATTGTGGTTAATCAAAGTTCATTCATGATTCAGCATGGGAGAGGGCAGTTACTTTTTCACATAGGGCCAGGCAGGTTGGAACAGCTTTTTTCCCTTAATAAATGAAATAATAATTTAAAAACTGCATCTTGGATTTACTTGGGTTATCTTTGTGTAATATTAAAATGTGTTTGATGATCTGAATCATTTAAGTGTGAGAGATATGCAAAAAGATTAAAAATCAGGGGGCAAATACTTTTTCACACAACTGTAGATTTGTGCTCCCACTAGCAGTGCAGTATCCATTTGCTTCACATGGTGTGCCAGTGGGGCTGAGGTTGTTCTCAGAGCTTAGGCAGAAGAACAGAAAACCAAGTGGCTCCTGCGGGGGTAGTCCTTCATAAGTAAAGTTAAAAAAGGGATCTGGACAGTTTTATAAATTCTTAGGCAGATAAAACATACAGAAAAGTGTCAGAAACCATGAAATCAAACTGAGACAGAAGTACAGTTAAATCACACTTGTTTAATAATAAATGTAAAAAGAACAAACGTAGTCAAAGCATAGCCAAAGTTCATTAACCTGAAGGGATAGTCAGCCAAGCCAGAAGTCAGGGATCAATGTAGTAGAACAGCAAGCAGGATCTGGAGCCAGAAGGGATGTCAGCAAAGCAAGTCTTGAACAGGATCGCAGGAGATAGTGTCTGTGATGTTGACCAAGGTGAAGGCAGAGCTCCTCTGGACTGGACGGCTTAAGAAGGCAGGACTGATGAGCAGGATATGATCAACAGCTGAGTAACTGTGGAGAGATAGAAGCTGGCAATTAGCTGACAGCTGAACAGCCAGCTCAGAGAAGGAAGGGCTGAGCCCAGCCCTGACAGTAACCCCTCCTCAGCGACCCCTCCCCCTCGGAGGATCACCAGGCTTGGAGGGGAAAAAGTCTATGGAAATCACGGAGGAGGACAGGGGCATATATGTCCGAGGATGAGACCCAAGAGCGTTCCTCTGGACCGTACCCTTTCCAATGCACCAGGTATTGTGTGTGCCCACTGAACCTACGGGGGTCAACAATGGACTGTACTTCATACTCCTCAAGGTTCTAAACCTGTACTGGGAGAGGACGTGGCACAGAGGTGGTAAAGCAGTTGCAGACCAAAGGTTTCAATAAGGAGACATGAAATACATTCGAAATACGCATACTAGAATGAAGGCCTAATGCGTAAGCCACTGGGTTAATCCTGCGAAGAATACAGAAAGGCCCAATAAACCAAGGTGCGAACTTTGGTGAGGGAACACAAAGTCGAAGGTTGCAAGATGACAGCCAGACTCTGTCCCCAACCTGGTAGGAAGGTGCAGGCAGGCGTGCATGGAGTCTGTACCTATCAGCATGTCGTAAAGCCTCCTGGACTTGTGCCCAAGTAGAACGAAGACCACGGAGATGCTCCTCTAACGCAGGAATATTCTGCGGGACAAACGAGTCAGGCAACATGGAAGGTTGGAAACCATAATTCACCATAAACGGGGACAATCGGGAAGCAGAAATCAAGGCATTGTTGTGAGAAAACTCTGCCCATGGTAATAGGTCTGACCAGTTGTTATGATGGTCAGAAATATAGCAACATAGGAATTGCTCCATTGTTCCATTACGCAGAGGAGAAAGAAATCTGAATTCCTAACTGTGCACAAAAGGCTCGCCAGAACCGGGACACAAACTGACTACACCTGTCCGAGACAATCACCTTGGGTTGTCCATGTAAGCGAAAGATCTTCCGAGCAAAAATGGAAGCCATTTCCTTAGAAGTGGGCAACTTCTTAAGTGGAATACAATGACACATCTTTGAGAACCATTCAACCACCATAAGAATAACTGTGTTGCCCTGGGAGTTGGGTAACTCCACAATGAAATCCATAGACAGGTGGGTCCAGGGCCTCTCTACATTGGGTATGGGTTGTAGGAGGCCCAATGGAAGGTTTTGTGGAGTCTTACTCTGAGCACACACGGAACAGGCAGCTATGTAGGCAGTTACATCAACACGTAGACTAGGCCACCAGAATTGTTGGGAAATGGCCCAAAAGTGTTGACTCCTCCCAGGGTGGCCAGCAGCCTTGGGAGAATGGTAAGTCTGGAGCACGGTAGTACGGAGACTCTGTGGGATAAAGCAGCGGTCACAAAGTGTCTCATGAGGAGCTTGGACCTGAGCAGCAAGAATTTTGTCACCCAAAGGAGAAGTGAGACTGGTGCGAACCGTAGCCAGAATACAATCAGGAGGAATCACAGAAACCGGAACCGACTCCAACATTAAAGTGGAGGAAAATTGTCATGACAAGGCGTCAGCCCTTACATTCTTAGTACTGGGTAAGAATGAGACAATGTATTTGAAACTTGACAAGAAAAGATCCCATCACACCCTTCTGGGAAAGAGGCATTTAGCCTCAGACAAGAATGTGAGATTCTTATGGTCAGTAAGAATGAGAACCAGGACAGTGGTACCTTCGAGGAGATGTCTCCATTCTTTCAGGGCTAAAATGATCGCCAACAGCTATCTGTCACCAATCTCATAGTTGCACTCCGCAGGTGACAATTTCTTGGAAAAGTAGCCACAAGGATGCATAGCGCTCTCAGAGGTAGGACGTTGAGACAGAAGGGCACCAACACCTGTCTCAGAAGCATCAACCTCAAGGATAAAAGGTAACATAGGATCAGGATGTTCTAACACAGGAGCAGAAACAGACTCTCAAAGGCCTTAATGGACTCCGGAGACCAACTCTGTGGGTAACCGTCCTTTCTGGTCATATCAGTCAGGGGCTTGACCAGAGACGAGAAGTCATGAATAAACTTCCGATAATAGTTGGCAAAGCCTAGGAAATGCTGCAGAGGACGTAAACCCACGGGTCGGGGCACTGTAGAACTGCAGAAAGTTTCTCCGGGTCCATCGAAAAACCAGCAGTGGAAATGACATAACTCAGGAATTTAACCTGTTCACTATGGAACTCGAACTTCTCCAGTTTACAATAGAGATTGTTCTCTCTTTTCTGAAGTTTCTGAAGCACACGACAGATATCTGTGTGATGGCTCTCCAGGGACTTGGAAAATATGAGGCTATCATCGAGATAAACCACCACACATAACTGCAACAAATCTTGGAGGACATTGTTAATAAATTCCTGGAAAACTGCCGGGGCGTATCAAAGGCCAAAAGGCATTATGAGATACTCATAATGGCCTGTTCTTGTATTAAACGCAGTTTTCCACTCGTCGTCCTCCTTAATCCTCACAAGATTGTATGCCCCTCTCAAATCAAGCTTTGTGAAAACCGTTGCTCCCTTGAGGCGCTCAAATAATTCCGTAATCAATGGAATCGGATAGGCATTCTTAATCGTGAAATGATTGAGACGCCTATAATCAATACAAGGTCTCAGTTCACCACTCTTCTTCTTCACAAAGACATAGGCAGGCTGTAGAGGTCTCCTGTCAAGTGCCTCAATGTCAAGTGGAGTGTCACACAGCTGCAGTGGGTATCGAGTGCTTCGATACAAAGGCAGCATCAATGAACAGGCCTGCAGCCCCAGAGTCTATTAGAGCCTGTATCTCGACGGACGACTCAGCCCAAGAAAGGGAGACCGAAAGCAGGGGCTTATCCTTCTGGATAAGTGGGGATGGAACAAAGCCACCTAAGGTCTTTTCTTTACAGGACCTCAAGGTTCGGGCGTTCCCTGGACGGGTAGGACAAGACTTCAAAAAGTTACCTATCTTGCCACAATAAAGGCACAATCTCTCCTTCCTCTTCAAGGCTCTCTCATCCGCAGAGAGATGCGTGAAACCCAAGTGCAAGGGTTCACCTTCACTGACCGACTCGGTACCAGGAGGTATGGGAGGTGAGGGAGGCATGGGTGGAACTGCTAAACTCGGAGACAAACGTACAGGAGGCGTCTGCAAGTGCTCCTTAAAAGAGAGTCTTTCTCTGAGTCTGGAGTCAATGAGGATGGCAAACATGATCAACTTCTCCAGCTCAGTGGGTATATCTCGGGCTGCTATCTCATCCTTGCTGGTATCCGAGAGACCATGAGAAAAAGCAGCCACGAGGGCCTTATTGTTCCACGCAACCTCTACTGCCAGAGTACGGAATTCAATGGCGTAGTCGGCAACAGTTCTCGTACTCTGTTCGATGGACATGAGGCACTTAGCAGTAGAAGAGGAGCGTGCGGGAATGTCAAATTCCCCTTTTAAATGAAGCCGCAAACTCAGGGTAGCTCAAGACAACAGCTCTTTGCATCTCCCATAGTGGGTTTGCCAAGGCTTTGCCTCAGAAAGTAAAGATATCACAAAACCTACATAGCTTCTGTCCATGGGAAACGCTTGGGGCAGCATCTCAAAGTATCCTGGTTGAGAAACCCTCTGCATTGGACTGGATCAAATCGCTGGGGAAGCGGAGCGGAACCAGACATACCTCTTATAGAGATAATACTCGAGGCCGGTGCCTGCACAGAGACTGGAGCAGCAACAGGGTCGGCCTGCAACATAGGTTGTACCGGGGCGGCCACAGTGAAAGATTCTAGGTGAGCCGTGCAACTCAGGAGCAATTGTAACGCCATGGCAAACTGATCCATGCGGTGATCCAGTTCATCTGGATAAAATATTACCAACAAGTGGATTGACTGCATCTTCTGAATTCATGGCCTTCGCCTACTGTCAGAAAACATGAAATCAGGCTGAGACAGAAGTACAGTTAAGTCATAAGTCATACTTGTTTAATAATAAAAGTAAAAAGAACAAACGTAGTCAAAACATAGCCAAAGTTCAGTAACCGGAACGGATAGTCAGCCAAGCCAGAAGTCAGGGATCAATGTAGTGGAACAGCAAGCAGGATCTGGAGCCAGAAGGGATGTCAGCAAAGCAAGTCTTGAACAGAATTGCAGGAGATAGTGTCTGTGATGTTGACCAAGGTGAAGGCAGAGCTCCTCTGGACTGGGCGGCTTAAGTAGGCAGGACTGACGAGCAGGATATCATCAACAGTTGAGTAACTGTGGAGAGATAGGAGCTGGCAATTAACCGACAGCTGAGTGGCCAGCTCAGAAAAGGAAGGGCTGAGCCCAGCCCTGACAAAAAGGTGTATTTAAACTCTGCATTTAACTGTATGCCTGAATTGCAGCTTTAAACTTTTAACGTTGAAATGTTCAAACAGTGGAATAAAACAAATCTTTAACAAATCTTACAAATATTTGTAGCAAGTAGGTTTCATAAATACTTGTAAAGTAATTAAGAACATGCACATGCCCTCTCTCTAGTGGCATAGGTTTACTACAGTAAAGGCAAATAAGATGTTAATGTGCAAACAAAATGCTTTTTTTTATTTTCCTTGCATATGGTTAGGTATTCTTTGCAAAATCAATTTTCACCACATTCACTTAGCTGCGGGAAATTTCCCTTTGTAAAGTGAAAATGCCCTTGATAAGTGAACATCCTATTTGCCTTAAATCCCATAAATCACCAAAAAAAAAAAAAACTTCTGAATCCTACAAGACTATAAGTCACCTATACTCTGCTCAGTGTTTGCCCCAGTCCAGCCAAATAACGTTCACACATCTGGCTCATATTTTAGGATGATTATGGGGATTTCTTTAGAAAATAATGGATGTCCCTGTCGGCACCTAGGTGCATGTGCCATCATTTTCTTTTGCAACCCCCTCATCTGTATGATGGAAATCTAACCAGATGAAACATAGGGTGTAGTGGCTGTGGCAGGCAACACATCTAAAGAGGGAGGGCATTTGTACATTTCTTTTGTTAAATACCCTTATATTTTGTCTATTTGTAGCCCTTACCCCCAAAAGAGACGCTGATGTTTGGGTCCCCTAATTCCGTATGTCAACAACCTTCCTGGAAATGCCACATTCTCTGGCACACTAAGGCTGAAGGGGAAATATTTATTTGTGCAACTCACTCAGTAAAGCAATAAACAGAATGGATTACACCACAAATATGCAAATATCCAAATAACCCAATGTCTCTAATCCACACCAAACTTGGTCCATGGTATATTATATCCTGGTTCATTACTCTATGTTATTACAAGTAGCTTCCTGTGACATGCTCTGAAATATAGTGGCCAGCCCATGATGCAGTCCAAATTAATTTACTCTCCATACATGATATTATGGAGATATGGAATATAGATAATCCCTTAACAGCTTCTTTCTGAGCAACCTGGGTCTTGTTTAACCACCTCAATACAGAGCACTTAAACCCCCTTCCTGCCCAGACCAATTTTTAGCTTTCGGTGCTCTCACACTTTGAATGACCATTACTCAGTCATGCAACACTGTACCCAAATAAAATTTGTGTCCTTTTTTTCACACAAATAGAGCTTTCTTTTGGTGGTATTTAATCACTAATGGGTTTTTTATTTTTTGTGCTATAAATAAAAAAAGACTGTACATTTTGTGAAAAATTGCCTTTTTCTTTGTTTTTGTCATTGATTTAGCAAATTAGTAATTTTTCTTCATAAATTTTGGCCAAAATCTATACTGCTATATATCTTTGGTAAAAATAACCCAAATTAGTGTATATTATTTGGTCTTTGTGAAAGTTATAGAGTCTACAAACTATGGTGCCAATCACTGAAAATTGAAAACATCTGATCAGGCCTTCAGTACATCAGGAGAATCTCATTTCTGAGGCTGGGTTCACACTGGTCCGACAAACGCTCCAACATTGGGAGCTCATGTCGCATAACGTGTGAAATTTAATGTTTCCCTATGGGAGCCGTCCTAACTGGTCCGACACAAGTCGTTCCGACTTTAGAAATGCTCTCTGTACTACTTTGGTCCGACTTTGATCCTACTTCAGCCTATTGACTATCATTGAAGTCGGATCAAAGTCGGATTGCCGTCTTGCATGATCCGACTTCGGCACGCGACTTGTGCTCAGATGATCTTGAGGGGGAACTCCGCGCCAAATTTTAAATAAAAATCCGGCATGGGTTCCCCCTCCAAGAGCATACCAGGCCCTTGGGTCTGGTATGGACCTTGAGGGGAACCCCCTATGCCGAAAAGGCGGCGTGGGGGGGTCCCCCCAATCCATACCAGACCCTTATCCGAGCACGCAGCCTGGCCGGACAGGAATGGGGGTGGGGACGAGCGAGCGCCCCCCCCCCCTCCTGAACCGTACCAGGCCGCATGTCCTCAACATGGGGGGGTTGTTGCCTTGGGGGAGGGGGGCGCACTGCGGCCCCCCCACCCCAAAGCACCTTGTCCCCATGTTGATGAGGACAAGGGCCTCTTCCCGACAACCCTGGCCGTTGGTTGTCGGGGTCTGCGGGCGGGGGGCTTATCGGAATCCGGGAGCCCCCTTTAATAAGGGGGCCCCCAGATCCCGGCCCCCCACCCTATGTGAATGAGTATGGGGTACAGCGTTCCCCTACCCATTCACCTAGGAAAAAAGTGTCAATTTAAAATAAAACACTACACAGATTTTTAAAGCATTTTATTAGACAGCTCCGGGGGTCTTCTTCCGACTTCGGGGGTC
The DNA here is from genome assembly GCA_037952925.1 of Lithobates clamitans. NCBI lineage: Eukaryota > Metazoa > Chordata > Amphibia > Anura > Ranidae > Lithobates > Lithobates clamitans. Next base: position 4,755,756 of record JBBGZY010001072.1, read on the forward strand.
TCTCCGGTTCTTCTCCACGCTCCCTGGATCTTCTGCCGTGCTTCTCCGCTCTCTTCTGCTCTTTTGCCGCTCTTTTGCTAAAGCGGAGGAGCCCGGTCTTCGGTCTTCTGCCCTCTTCTCTTCTTCTGATGTTGACACAACGCTCTCTCCGGCTAGAATGCTCTCTGTGCGCTCTGCTCTGACTTATATAGGCGGTGACCCCGCCCCCTTATGCCGTCACAGTCCCTGGGCATGCTGGGACTATGACGGCATAAGGGGGGCGTGGTCATCAGGTGATGACCACGCCCCCTAAAACGTCACAGTCCCAGCATGCCCAGGGACTGTGACGGCATAAGGGGGCGTGGTCACCACCTAATATAAGTCAGAGCGGAGCGCTCAGAGTGCATTCCAGCCCCAGAGAGCGTCGTGTCAACATCAGGAGAAGAGGGCAGAAGGCAGAAGATTGAAGACCGGGCTCCTTCGCTATAGCAAAAGAGCAGAAAATAGCGGAAGAGCCCGGCAGAAGATCCGGAGAGCACGGAGAAGAACCGGAGAGACCCCTGAAGAGAAGAAGGCAGCAGACCGGGCTCCTCCGCTATGGCAAAAGAGCAGAAAATAGCGGAGGAGCCCGGCAGAAGACCCGGAGAGCGCAGAGAAGAACCGGAGAGACCCCCGAAGTCGGAAGAAGACCCCTGGAGCTGTCTAATAAAATGCTTTAAAAATCTGTGTAGTGTTTTATTTTAAATTGACACTTTTTTCCTAGGTGAATGGGTAGGGGTACGCTGTACCCCATACTCATTCACATAGGGTGGGGGGCCGGGATCTGGGGGCCCCCTTATTAAAGGGGGCTCCCGGATTCCGATAAGCCCCCCGCCCGCAGACCCCGACAACCAACGGCCAGGGTTGTCGGGAAGAGGCCCTTGTCCTCATCAACATGGGGACAAGGTGCTTTGGGGTGGGGGGGGCCGCAGTGCGTCCCCCTCCCCCAAGGCAACAACCCCCCCATGTTGAGGGCATGCGGCCTGGTACGGTTCAGGAGGGGGGGGCGCTCGCTCGTCCCCACCCCCATTCCTGTCCGGCCGGGCTGCGTGCTCGGATAAGGGTCTGGTATGGATTGGGGGGACCCCCCACACCGCTTTTTCGGCGTAGGGGGTTCCCCTCAAGGTCCATACCAGACCCAAGGGCCTGGTATGCTCTTGGAGGAGGAACCCATGCCGGATTTTTATTTAAAATTTGGCGCGGAGTTCCCCCTAAAGATTCATACCAAACACAGTGCCGGGCATTGGCGGGGATCCAAGTCTGATCCACGTTCATTGAAAGTCGGACACATGCCGGCTTCATGTCGCAGGGCAAAGTCGGATCCAAAGTAGGACGGCTGTCGTGTCGCACCAGTGTAAACCCAGCCTTAAGGTACTAACAAGTCAGAAAAGTACAAATACCCCCCAAATGACCCCTTAGAAAGTAGACATTCCAAGGTATTAAGTAAGTAGCATGGTGAGTTTTTTTAAGTTGTAATTTTTTCCCACAATTCTTTGCAAAAGGAAGATTTTTTTTTTTTTTTCAAAATTTTCATATTAACTGGTTATTTCTCTCACAGAGCATATGCATACAACAAATTACACCCCAAAATACATTCTGCTACTCTTACCGAGTATGGGGATACCGCATGTGTGGGACTTTTACACAGCCTGGCCACATACAAAGGCCCAACATTGAAGTCGCACCATCAGGCGATCTACGAGCATAAATTGCACATCTCATGTCTCAACCACCTATTACACTTTTGAAGGCCCTGGAGCACCAGGACAAAGGAATAGCCCACAAAATGACCCCAGTTCGGAAAGCAAACACCCCAACGTATAATCTATGAGGCATAATGAATCTTTTGAACGGTTATTTTTTTTCCAGATGTTTTTGGAAAATGTGGGAAAAAAATGAAAACGCATTTTTTTTTTACACAAAGTTGTCCATTTATAAGATATTTCCAACACATAGCAAATACATAGCAAAAATGACACCCCAAAATACATTCTGCTACTCCTCCTGAGTATGGCGATACCACATGTGTGGGACTTTTACACAGCCTGGCCACATACAAAGGCCCAACATTGAAGTCGCACCATCAGGCGATCTACGAGCATAAATTGCACATCTCATGTCTCAACCACCTATTACACTTTTGAAGGCCCTGGAGCACCAGGACAAAGGAATTGCCCACAAGATGACCCCATTTTGGAAAGCAAACACCCCAATGTATAATCTATGAGGCATAATGAGTCTTTTGAATGGTTTTTTTTTCCAGATGTTTTTGGAAAATGTGGAAAAAAAAATGAAAATGCATTTTTTTTTACACAAAGTTGTCCATTTATAAGATATTTCCAACACATAGCAAATACATAGCAAAAATGACACCCCAAAATACATTCTGCTACTCCTCCTGAGTATGGCGATACCACATGTGTGGGACTTTTACACAGCCTGGCCACATACAAAGGCCCAACATTGAAGTCGCACCATCAGGCGATCTACGAGCATAAATTGCACATCTCATGTCTCAACCACCTATTACATTTTTGAAGGCCCTGGAGCACCAGGACAAAGGAATTGCCCACAAAATGACCCCATTTTGGAAAGCAAACACCCCAACGTATAATCTATGAGGCATAATGAGTCTTTTGAACGGTTATTTTTTTTCCAGATGTTTTTGGAAAATGTGGGAAAAAAATGAAAATGCATTTTTTTTTTACACAAAGTTGTCCATTTATAAGATATTTCCAACACATAGCAAATACATAGCAAAAATGACACCCCAAAATACATTCTGCTACTCCTCCTGAGTATGGCGATACCACATGTGTGGGACTTTTACACAGCCTGGCCACATACAAAGGCCCAACATTGAAGTCGCACCATCAGGCGATCTACGAGCATAAATTGCACATCTCATTTCTCAACCACCTATTACACTTTTGAAGGCCCTGGAGCACCAGGACAAAGGAATTGCCCACAAAATGACCCCATTTTGGAAAGCAAACACCCCAGCGTATAATCTACGAGGCATAATGAGTCTTTTGAACAGTTATTTTTTTTCCAGAAGTTTTTGGAAAATGTGGAAAAAAAATAAAAACACATTTTTTTTACACAAAGTTGTCCATTTATAAGATATTTCCAACACATAGCAAAAATGACACCCCAAAATACATTCTGCTACTCCCCCTGAGTATGGGGATACCGCATGTGTGAGACTTTTACACAGCTTGGCCACATACAGAGGCCCAACATCCAAGTAGCACCATCAGACATTCTAGGAGCAGACATTACATAAATAATTTCCTGGCAACCTATCATTTTTGAAGGCCTTCATATTTCCAACACATAGCATGTACATACCAAGAATTACAATCCAAAATAAATTCTATTGCGGAAAGGATAAAAAAAAAGTATTACCTGTGCTTTTAGTAGTGTCCACAGAAGAGAGGACTGGTCCAGGCAGCAGTCAGGGATGTGCTTAGAGACAGCAATAATAACTATCCAGGCAGCAGGCAGGAATATTGTCTATAGTTGGCACAGCACAGTCCATAGGAATTGTTCAGGCAAAGACAGCCAGCACAGCCATAATATTGGTCCTGGTACACTGTTACCTGCAGACACTCATTATTGTACCGCTCTCCAGCCCTTCATAAACATACTGCCTCTTGTTACAGCAAATTATTTGCATAGTCCAGGTAGCAGGCAGAGGTGTGGTCCGTTCATGCGGCAGGCAAAGGCATGATGGCAGTAAGTCAGCAGAAGGCTGAGGGCCGCAATCGGGTAAGACCTATGCACAGGGGCACAGGGGTAGAGGCTTCGACCCACCCAAATCCCTATGAAGCCCCCGGACTCCAGACCCTAATCCGGAAATTACAAAACCGGGAGAAAACAAAACAAATTGTTATCTCCATCTGGAAAAACTTTTCTGGAGCCCCTCACATATGTGAGACCCCTGTGTACTATAGTAGCAGGGCAACAGATCAGTCCAAGCGGTAGGCAAAAAGCATAGTCCATAAAACAGGCCAGGGTCAGTTAACGTGCAAGCAGTCCAAGCGGTAGGCAGAAGCATAGTCACAAAACAGGCCAGGGTCAGTTCACGAGCAAGCAGTCCAAACGGTGGGCAGAGGCATAGTCAAAACAGGCCAGGGTCAGTTCATGTGGAAGCAGTCCAAACGGTAGGCAGAGGCATAGTCAAAATGCAGGCCAGGGTCAGTTCACATTGAAGGCAGTGGCATGGTTATTTGGGGAAGCATGGAAAATGATCAGCGAAAATGGGGAAAATATGGGCTAATAACTTAGGGATGTATGATACAGTTCGAAGCATTCACCAATGCAAAGGCCAGGTTGGGAGGGACACTGGGGACAATGGAAGCTGGTATCTTTTCGAAAACATCTTCTGCTGCACACGCGACATCTTTTTTTGCCGTCTTCGGCCTGCTTCCGATGGTGGAATGTTGTACGGGAAGTGGCGTTCATGAAGTCGGCTAACAGCATCAGAACGAAGTCCTTCTGGGAGGGGTCTTTGTTGATAGATGAGGGACGTGACTACTACTTCTATGAATTTTAGGAAGGGGGCAGGGCTTTCTGTGGATTTTGTGTAGATTATGTAGGAATTGTAAATGGCCAAATGGATTAGATATATTGCTACCTTCTTGTACCAGAATCGGGACCTCCTTATTGACAAATAGGGCTGAATCATTTGGTCATTGAAATCCACCCCCCCATGTAGAGATTATAGTCTTGGACACATGTCGGTTTTTCAATGGGACCTCGTCTTCGCTGATCTACAACTGTAGTGTCATCATGAATGGTGGACATCATGTGCACGTTTCTGTTATCCTTCCACCTCAAGGCCAGCACTTCATTACATCTCAGTGTTGCTCTTTCCCCCCTTTGCAGCCTTTTGTTCCCTAAGGATTGTGGGAAGCCCTTCCTATTTTTTCTTGAGGTTCCGCAGGCCAGGGTTTTTTCAATATATAGGTGTCTGAAAAGGGGCAGGCTGGTATAAAAGTTGTCCAGGTATATATGATAGCCTTTTTTCAGAAGTGGGTAAGCCAGGTCCCATACGATTTTTCCAGTTGTGCCCATGTAGGCCGGGCACTCAGGGGGCTGGAGCTGGGAATCTCTTCCCTCATATATGCGGAACGCATATAGATATCCCGTGGCTCTCTCACACAGCTTGTAATATTTGACTCCATATTTGGCCTTTTTGCTAGGAATATATTGTTTTATTCTTAGCCGGCCTGAAAATGGTACCAGGGACTCATCCACACATATATTCTTCTCGGGGACATAAAGTTCTGCAAATCGTTGGGAAAATAAATTTATCAGTGGGCAAATCTTGTATAGCTTATCGGAATTTGGATGATTGCGGGGAGGGCACTGGGTGTTGTCGTTAAAATGAAAGAATCTCATAATCATCTCATATCGGGACCTGGACATTGCGGCAGAATACATGGGCTTATGGTGGATGGGGTGGGTGGACCAATAGGTATGTCCTTCATTTTTTTTGTAAGGCCCATATTTAGGGTGAGGCCCAAAAACATTTGAACTCCTCCAAATTTAAATCTCTCCACTAAAACGGACAGGCATAAGATGATTGGGGGTTGCTGGCAATATACTGCTGGGCATACAAATTTGTCTGGTCCACAATGAACTGCAGCAAAGTGTCGGGCAAAAACAGGTGAAAAAAATTGATCTCTGTAAAATTTTGGGTGTTGGCCTGCACACCTGGCTGTGCTGTGAAAGGGGGGATATTTGGTGATCCCGAGTTGGAAGGCAGCCATGTTGGGTTGGCAAGACCATCTGGCATGTATGTATACGAATTTGATTCGGAATCAGAATTGGACTCTGATGAGAACTCCCCGGTGCTCTCATCAGTCATAGAGAGGATCTGGAACGCCTCCTCACTAGTATAAACTCTTTTGGACATGGCTGTGTGGCGGGTAGCTGTGCGAGGGGTGACAGATGGGTGGCAGGTGACGGTCACTGATGGGCTGTGCGATGGGTGGCAGGTGACGTTCACTGAGAGGTGATGGTGTGATGGGCGATGGTCACAGATAGTTGACAGGCGACGGTCACTGCTGGGTGACAGGTGCACCGCTGATGGTCACTGATGGGTGACAGGGCACAGTCACTGATGGGTGACGGGTGAGAGGGCACGGTCACTGATGGGTGACAGGCCACGGACGGTGACAGGTGATAGTCACAGATTGTTGACAGGCGACGGTCACTGACAGGCGATGGTCACTGATGGGTGACAGGTGCACTGCTGATGGTCACTGATGGGTGACAGGGCACGGTCACTGGTGGGTGACGGGTGACAGGGCAGGTCACTGATGGGTGACGGTGGCACCGCTGATGGTCACTGATGGGTGACAGGGCAGGTCACTGATGGGTGACGGGTGCACCGCTGATGGTCACTGATGGGTGACAGGGCAGGTCACTGATGGGTGACGGGTGCACCGCTGATGGTCACTGATGGGTGACAGGGCACGGTCACTGGTGGGTGACGGGTGACAGGGCAGGTCACTGATGGGTGACGGGTGACAGGGCACGGTAACTGGTGGATGACGGGTGGCAGGGCACGGTCACTGGTGGATGACGGTGGCACCGCTGATGGTCACGGATGGCAGTCTATATGTGACAGGTGCACTTTTTATGGGGTGACTGTTGGGTAACAGATGACAATTGGGGGGGTGATGGGACAGAAGTGGTGTTGGTGCAGACACAACAGTACATAGATCTGTAACTCACTGCTCCTGGCTCTTCTCTCCTCACACTGGAAACGGTGTGTGAGGAGAGAAGGGCTAGTAACAGCTAGTGACAGCTCTTTGTTTACAGTTAGTGATCGGCTGTGAATGGATCCCAGCCGATCACATGGTACACAGCCCTGGCCAATGGCTGTAAACTATCGTCGGTGACGAGCAGTGTTCCCGGGGAACACGCCGCCACCGACGTGATCGCGTGCATGCGCCGTGCAATGCGGGGATGTACCATTAGTGATCGGCCGTGACTTCATCACGGCCGATCACGTGGTAAACAGCCATGCCCAGTGGCTGTTCACCCCTGTCGGTGACGAGCGGTGTCTCGGTGACACGCCGCCACCGACAGTACAGGGCTGCGCGCTCAAGATCGCGCGCATGCCCTGTTTAAACGGGCTCACGTCATATGACGTCCGCCCAGAACAAGAGGCTTACCATCCCGCCGTCATATGACGGTGGGCGGTAGGCTACTGGTTAAAAAGATACAAGTGTAATAGGTTGAAAATATTGCCAAATAAAACATTCTTAGGAATCCAAAGTCTTCATTGTTCAAGTTATTACAACAAGCATTGAAAAAGACATTCCATGCCTTCTGGGGCCACACAATCCCCTTCATCACGGCTGGGTGAAATGGCAGAGTGTTAAATGGACCCAAAAATACTTCTTAAACTGGCAATTCATTATACATTTTTCATACATAATGGTTTTGTCCACTTTTTGATAATCTGTGAAAAAATCCATATCCAGGACCTTTCTACTATCTCTATAAAATACAGCATGCCTTGCAGGACGATTTTGAAAATGCAGGGAACAAATGCTGGCTTGGTTTTGAATGCTCATAAGGCAGTACTGATTTAAATAGTTTCCCAAAGGTTAAAAAAAAAGTAGTCCAGATAGCGGAACTGGCGTCACAATTTCCCCTTCTTACCGTATGAAACAGCACAAACAAAATCTGACCCCGAACTCTAAACAAAAGCTTGACCATATCAGGCTGTAACTCAACTTTAGCCTTACGGACAAAGTCAAAAACAAATTTGATGGTCCATCTTCATCGACTTTCCCTGGGCCCTGGTGGCTTTATGATGATTTACTGTAAGAAGTTTAGTGCAATCTTTACGCAGCACCTTACCCACTTCTTTATTAAAATTCTGAAGGGAGATGCCTTGAGCCCTGACAACTATACTGCTACTATTTGTATGTTGCCAAAACCAAATACGGACCGACTTTTGGCCCATTTCACTAACGAAATTACATTTCAAGCTTCTGCTAAAATTCTTGAAGCAAACTAAATTATGGCATTTTGAGACTAACAGGGCAAGTGGGCTTTATGCCCAACCATCAAACTACTGACAGCATTAGACAAGTCATTCAACTGAAACAGCTGGCCAAAACACGAAAACAGGCACAGGCAGCCGTCTTGTTTTCCCTGGATATTTGAAAGGCCTTTGTCAGCCTTTTATTGATATGCTTAATGACCCTCTTGGCAGAGTGGGGGTTTCATCCCCACTTCAGCTTGTAAGTTAAGGCCCTGTATGGTTAAACAAAAAATGAAGAGGAAAGAATGGGATTTTATATGAGGCATGTCACTGAATAAATATCTAGTTTATTATTATTATACAAAGTAAAATACAACATGATTAGCAGTACAATTTCATAGATCATTCATCCATTAATAATAAACATGAGCAATTGCTCTTAGTGAGCCAAACTTGTCTGGGCGTCAGTTCAAAGTTTACTCGATGCATGTTTCATGGCTCACGCCACTCAGCAGGAGTAAAATGCTCTGAAATTAAATCAATAACATATTTATAAATATAGCATACCCTTTAAAAAGAAAAAGGGGGGGTCTATAACTTACAAAATCGTCCATTAGCGACACCCAATCTATATCCAAGGGAAGATGGGGGACAGGGATGATGATCTCCCCCGGGGCTGAGGTGAGGAATTGCATCCAAACCGGGGACAGCAGCCAGGTGAAGACCAGGCGACCATATGACAACTATGTGAATCTTGTGTGTGCTTGACAACCCACACTGCTCTTCAAGAATATGTAAATGAGACCATGTGAAATGAATGAACTGTTGATAAGGTAAACCTATTCCAGTGACTAAAAGAAAGGGATATATAGTGTGTGATTGCTGCAGTGAACTAAAGTGTGCTACCTAAAAGGACTGCTACCAAAAAATGTGTGTGCATGTACCCACCAAAATTAAATCCAAGTCCAAACACACCATTTGTTAACTACTGTATATGCACTCCATAATGATAGTAAAATATAATAAGCGATACTAAAATAGACCTGGAAAGTGTTGTGTGTGTGTGTGTGATATAAATGAGCCTCTGTTACCTTATGTGTATGATTCTGTGGATGTGAGCATGCCTGGAATCCCTCTCATGTGAATTTATAGATATGTTATTGATTTAATTTCAGAGCATTTTACTCCTGATCAGTGGCGTAGACTAGAGTACACTTTGAACTGATGCCCAGACAAGTTTAGCTCACTAAGAGTAATTGCTCATGTTTATTATTAATGGATGAATGATCTATGAAATTTTACTGCTAATCATGTTGTATTTTACTTTGTATAATAATTGTATGTGTATACAAGTGAACTGTTATTTACAGTATACCATGTCTTTTACCAAAGATTGATACTTTTTAACTTGGTTTGGAATTAATAAACAATTTAATGATCTATATAAACTACCCGTATATACTCGAGTATAAGTCGAATTTTTCAGCACATTTTTTTGTGCTGAAAGTGCTCCCCTCGACTTATACTCGAGTCAAGCACTTTTCTGCAGCAAAAAATTTCATTTTCTGAACCGATTCTGGGGCCCCGTATCTCAGGGCCACTTCGTGCTAGAACCCCCAAATTTGGTATGCAAACCCAGTGGACCTGGTTCCACAACATATCCAAAGCTGAAGTTCCTAGCGCCAAGTGGCCCTGAGATGCGGGGCCCCAAAACTGGTTCGGAAAATGTCATTCTCTGCTGCAAAAAAGTGCTTGACATTTTCTGAACTGATTTTTGGGGCCCTGTATCTTGGGGCCACTTGGTGCTAGAAACCCCAGCTTTGGAAATTTTATGGTGCTAGTTCCACTGGGTTTGCACACCAAATTTGGGGTTCTTAGCACTAAGTGGCCCCGAGATACGGGGCCCCAAATTCGGACAACTGTGTCTATCTGCAGCAATGTCATTTCGGGACCCTTTGGGTTCAGAGACCCCAAATTTTGGCTGCAGCTAGGGGGCATCTATGAACCCTTAACTACCGAGTTTGAACTTCAGGGGACCTATGGCTGCAAATGGGCACAGTGAGGCATGCAAATGGGCACAGTGATGCTGCAAATGGGCATTGTTGACCCTCTTTTCCACTTACAGTAGCTGTGCATTTCTCACCCTCGTCTTATACTCGGGTCAATACGTTTTTCCCATTTTTTTTGTGGTAAATTAGGGCCACGACTTATACTTGGAACAACTTATACTCGAGTATATACGGTAGATATTTATTCAGTGACATGCCTCATATAAAGTCCCATTCTTTCCTCTTTCTTTTTTGTTTAAACACTTATTAGGGATGGAGGTTTGCCACTGCTATGATTAGGTTGTGTCAGGTCACAATATTACAAGGCCCTGTATGGTAGCCCCAAAACGTTTGTACAATAGTGGAGATTCAGATCGCTTTTTTCATTTCCTTAGGGGCATAAGAGAGGGGTGTCCTATATCCATCATAATATTCGCTTTTGTGATTTACTACTGGAACTTGCCATTACAGTCAACCCAGATGTCCAGGGTATAGATGTGGCCGGCTATCAACATAAGGGGGTTTATTTACTATAGCGCAAATTTGCAAATGCGTGAATAAGTGGTGGCAAAACGGCCAAAACCGCTCGGGAAAAAATAGTCACAAAATCAAATTCACCATAGCTCACAGAAAAGAGAGACCGTCTAAATCAGTAGTCGTGATTGAAACACGGGAATTGCACATGGAAATAATGTTTAGAGCATGATATGATAGCCTAAATAGTACTTATAGTAAATATGTGGTAAATTTTTTAAAGATAATCTGCTTTCATTCATTTTTTACCAAGCGCTATAGAAATTTGCAAATTTGCACATGGCTAAAACGCGTTTGCAAACGTAAAAATGTACATTTTATATAGCCAAATGCAAGTTTCAACAATTGTTTATAATTGTGCAATTGTTACTTCCACAAAAAAATACATTTTAATTTGGAGATGAACTGTTTATTTCTCTAAAATAAATTGTACTTGCTGAATTTTTAAGTTGCTTCTTCTTCATTTTTTTTTTTAAGAATGCTAGTAATGTGTAATGTTTTCATGTTTTGGTAAAATATATTTTTCTCTGTATTTCTCACTTGTTGCTCTCCATCTCACAAAAATCGAATCCCAAACTCCCACAGGTTTCTTCACAAACCACAAACAATACCATTGCTGATACAAATCACAATTTTGTGTGTTGTTTAGTATTTCCAAATGATCATAATTTTACCCCAAAAAATGTGTACCAACATCAAAAATGTCATTCCCAAAATTCAAAGAGTAACATCACTATTCTACACTTACACACCAAGAACCACCAAATATCACAGAATAAATCAAGAAGCATAACTCCTGACTAATGTCATTCCACCACCTATAGGTATATGTCCAAAGAAATGCAGTATTTGTGTATTTATGTGTAGGAGGGTTCCACCACCATTGAAAATCCTGCCATATGTTTTCCATGGGCAAGGACATTAATCAGCCTTAAGAATTCCCCACCAGCACCAATTGCAGCCTCTTACCAAGCAAAAAGCCCCAAAATTATAGATGGTTCTATAGCAGCATGCTCACAGTAATCAGCCATACCCAGCCTTCAAAACAGATGGCATATGCCAGAAACAGGTTGTTTAATGGTTCTCCAGCCTTCCACAATACAGCTGCATTGATTAACTTATTGCACCCCTGGGACTGTTTGGCACCACAGAGATGCAGCCTCCATCCATATGGCAGCACAGTGGCTAATGGGTTAGCACTTCTGCTTAGCAGTGCAGGGGTTGTTGGTTCAAATCACAAACATGCCACTTCATGTAGAAAAGCTGTCTGTTCTCCTGTGTTGTTAAACCTGACTCATGTCCTTACACAAATTATGCATAAATATAGTATTTATGTGGAGGAGGGTTCCACCACCATTGCAAATTGTGCCCTATGTTTTTCATGGACAAGGACAATAATCAGCCTTAGGATTTCCCCACCAGCACTAATTGCAGCCTCTTTCAAAGCAAAAAGCAACACAATTATAGATGGTTCTATAGCAGCATGCGGACAGTAATCAGTTATACCCAGCCTTCAAAACGGATGGCATATCACAGAAACAGGTTGTTCAATGGTTCTCTGGCCTTCCACGGGACATCTGCATTGATTAACTTATTGCACCCCTTGGATTTAGGACTGTTTGACACCACAGAGATGCAGTCTTTATCCATGTGGCACCACAGTGGCTAACTGGTTAGCACTTCTGCTTAGCAGCACGGGGTCAATGGTTTGAATCCCAAATATGCTGCTACCTGGCTAGAGGTTTGTATGTTCTTCATCTGTTGTGGTTTTAAAGTTTTTTTCACCAGTGATTACATTTTGGATGGGTTTCACATAATGGAAACCCAAGAAATTACATTATAAATCAAGCGAGTGTGAGTTTGCACCAAATCTATAACTGTGTGTTTTGGGGCAGATATGGATGTATACTGTAGGTCTGGTGTGATCCTGCACACGTATTTTAATGTTGTATGCTGATGATGAATGACAAATGCGCTCAACAATTTGTGTGAAGCAGCCCTTACAAAGTTGTCATTTTCTGTTTTGTACCCTCCACATGCCCAACAACGCACAAGTTTAATTTTTAGATTTTTGGTATTACATTGGACATTTGTTATTTTTAGGTTTATCCTGCAAGATATATATGCTGATGCATTCTTTTATTTGTAATGAGTGTATGTTCCTGATGGACAGGTGTGAGCACTTGAGGCATACATGAAGAGACAGAATCAATTACACTGGTGGGTGTGTCCTTTACTGGGTGGGTGTAGCTGTGTGCTAGCAATCCTAGCTAGGTTATAGGGATGAGCCGAACACCCCCCGGTTCGATTCGCACCAGAACCTGCGAACGGACCGAAAATTTGCACGAACGTTAGAACCACATTGACGTCTATGGGACTCGAACGTTCGAAATCAAAAGTGCTCATTTTAAAGGCTAATTTTCATGGTATTGTCCTAAAAAGGGTTTGGGAACCCGGGTCCTGCCCCAGGGGACATGTATCAATGCAAAAAAAAGTTGTAAAAACGGCCGTTTTTTTGCTTAGAACAGTCCCTGCACAAAATGTTTTTTTTAAAAGGAAAAAAAGTCATTTAAAACTGCTTGCGGCTTTAATGTAATGTCGGGTCCTGGCAATATGGATGAAAATCAGTGAGACAAACGGCATGGGTACCCCCCAGTCCATTACCAGGCCCTTTGGGTCTTGTATGGATATTAAGGGGAACCCCGCACCCAAATTAAAAAAAGTAAAGGTGTGGGGCCACCAGGCCCTATATACTCTGAGCAGCAGTATACAGGTAGTGCAAACAAGACAGGGACTGTAGGTTTGTTGTTAAGTAGAATCTGTTTGTAATTTTGAACGGGTACATTTTTAACGTGTTTAGCTCCATCCAAAAAATCTTTTTTAAGCTTTTTGGAAAACATAGGGAAGGGTTATCACCCCTGTGACATTTGTTTTGCTGTCTGTGCTCCTCTTCAAAAGATTTCACCTCACTTTTTGTCCCAATGACAAGTGTTCTTTGAAAATTTGGGTTTTTTTGTGAAACAAGGATTGGTGATAAAGCATCAGTGGAAAGGAGAAATGTTTTTCCCATATTAACTCTTACAGGAGAGAATTTCTCTTCCTAGGGGTAGATTTCATCTCACTTCCTGTTGTCTCCTTCCGTTTGCAAGTAGGAGTCGTTTGTAAGTTGGATGTTTGAAAGTAGGGGCCTGCCCTATATACTCAGCAGAAATTTGGGCCTTAGGTGTTGTTGTGGCCACAACACTGTAAGCCCTCACAGGGCCCTGCTGTGAAATATTAGATCAAGAATTGTAATTACATGCCCCTTGTGAACAGGGGCTGAAAAATTGGGCCTTAGGCACTGGTGCTGGTGCCACAACACTGCAACCCCTAACAGATACTCTAGTTGGAACGCAGGAACGAGCCCTGCTGCAAAGTATTGCATCAAAAATTGTAATTACATGCCCCTGTTTAACAGGGGCTGAAAAATTGGGCCTTTGGTGGTGGTGCTGGTGCCACAACACTGTAAGTCCTCACTCGCTCTTGGTGGGCGCAGAAACGGGCCCTGCTGTGAAATATTAGATCAAGAATTGTAATTACATGCCCCTGTTGAACAGGGGCAGAAAAATTGGGCCTTTGGTGGTGGTGGTGCTGGTGCCACAACACTGTAAGTCCTCACTCGCTCTTGGTGGGCACAGAAACGGGCCCTGCTGTGAAATATTAGATCAAGAATTGTAATTACATGCCCCTGTTGAACAGGGGCTGAAAAATTGGGCCTTAGGCACTGGTGACGGCGCCCAGAACCAAAAATGTTCTTACAAGCTATCAGCTTGATCATTGAGGAGGAAAAAGATAAATACTCAGGATAGTCACTCAGCATCAGCATAGGCAGTCTTTGAAGGGATCTGAGATTTCAAAAAAAATTATTCGGTTACATCAGCAACAGGTGCTTGGTAGCTGGTAGTGATCCAAGACTGATTCATTTTTATGAAGGTCAGTCGATCGACCGAGTCGGTGGACAGACGCACCCTGTGATCGGTTACAAAGCTTCCAGCAGCACTGAATGTGCGTTCCAAAAGAACGCTGGATGCAGGACAGGCCAGTAGCTCAGTTGCATACTGTGCAAGCTCTGGCCAGTGATCCATCCTCAAGACCCAGTAACCCAGAGGATTTTTGGTGGGAAAGGTGTCCAAGTCAGATCTTGCCCCTAGGTATTCCTGCACCATGTAAAACAGACGCTGGTGATGGTTGCTGGAACCAATCATACCTTGGGGCTGCGGACTAAAAAATTGTCTGAACGCATCGGTCAGATGGCCACCTTCTCCACAGCTCCTTCTTTGACTGACCGAAGCCTCAGCAACACTTTGTCCAGAAACAGGAGTTTGTAACCTCCCAGTCTCTGGGAACGCGTTGCACAGACCTTTCTGCAAGGCCTCCCGAAGATGTTTCATCCTCTGCTCCCTCTGCGACGTCAAGATAAGGTCCGCAAGCTTACCCTTGTAACGTGGATCAAGGAGGGTTGCCAGCCAGTATTGTTCCTTCTCCTTGATACTACGAATACGAGGATCCATACGCAGGCTTTGCAGGATCAGGGAAGCCATGCAGCGTAGGTTTGCTGAGGCATTCGGTCCGGAGTCCTCTGGGTCACTAAGGATGACATGGACCACAGCCACCTCCTCCCAGCCACATACAAGTCCATCTGTTTCTTGTGATGGATCCCTTAAAGACTGCTGCTGATGCTGAGTGCCAGGCTCCACCTTCATACTGACACAATCCTCCTCCTCCTCCTCCTCTTCCTGTGTGATCGGCGGACACGCAGGAACACTGTCTGGATAAAGGTGGCCTTGAGAGCTAAGGAAGTCCTCCTCTTCCTGCCTCTGTTCTGCCTCAAGTGCCCTGTCCATTATTCCACGCAGCGTGTGCTCCAACAGGTGGACAAGGGGGACAGTGTCACTGATGCATGCACTGTCACTGCTCACCATCCTCGTGGCCTCCTCAAATGGTGACAGGACAGTGCATGCATCCCTGAACATGGCCCACTGGTGTGGGGAAAAAAAAACAAGCTCCCCTGACCCTGTCCTGGTGCCATAGTTGCACAGGTACTCATTGATGGCCCTCTGCTGCGTGTGCAGCCGCTGCAGCATGGCCAACGTTGAGTTCCACCTGGTGGGCATGTCACAGATTAGGCGGTTCTTGGGCAGGTTAAACTCCTTTTGGAGGTCCGCCAGATGAGCACTGGCATTATATGACTGGCAGAAATGCACACAGACTTTTCTGGCCTGCCTCAGGACATCCTGTAAGCCCGGGTACCTGCCCAAGAACCGCTGCACCACCAAGTTAAGGACGTGAGCCAAACAGGGCACATGGGTCATTTGTCCCTGTCGGAGGGCAAAGAGGAGGTTGGTGCCATTGTCGCAAACCACTATTCCTGCCTTAAGTTGGCGTGGCGTCAACCACCTCTGAACCTGCCCCTGCAGAGCTGACAGAACCTCTGCCCCAGTGTGGCTCCTGTCCCCCAAGCACACCAGCACAAGCACTGGATGGTATGTTTTGGCCTGCGTATTTGCGTAGCCCCTTGAACGCCTATGGAGCACCGCTGGTTCCGAGGACAAAGCACAGGAAGAGGCCATGGAGGAAGAAGAAGAGGAGGGGGTGGAGGAGAGAGGTGTGTCACAATCATTAGTAGTCGCATTTTGGAGGCGTGGTGGCGGAACAACCTCCAACACTACTGCACCTTGTCCTGCATCCTTTCCAGCTGCCAGCAGAGTCACCCAATGCGCCGTGAAACTTAGGTAACGTCCCTGTCCATGCCTGCTGGACCATGAGTCAGTGGTAATATGCACCTTACCGCTGACCGCCCTGTCCAGCGAGGCATGGACATTGCCTTCCACAGGTAGAGAAACGGATTCGCCTTCCGTGAGAAAAAGTGGCATTTGGGTACCTGCCACTGAGGAACCGCACATTCCACAAACTCACGGAAGAGGGTAGAGTGGATGGCTGGGAGCGAACTTCTTTCGGCGGTGCAGCAGCTGGGGCAGGGAAATTTGCCTGGTACAATCTGATGTTGGTGTACCGAAAGCAGATTGCCCACAAGTACTTGGCTGTGACACACCTAATTCTACACCTTCATTCCTCTCAGTGCAGGTCTCAGAGAGGACTAAAGGTATAGTGGGGTTGGAGATCTCAACTGATGAGGAGCAAGGAGAGGTCTTCTTTGTTCTTTGGTGTGGGTCTTTTAGATACGCTTGCCAAGGAACTGCATGGCAGGTCAACATATGTCTGGTCAAGCATGTGGTGCCCAAGCGGGAGATGTTTTGGCCACGCGAGATACGCTTTAGACATATGTTGCAAATAGCAGCGGTGCAATCTGATACACTCGTCTCAAAAAAGGCCCACACCAAAGAACTTTTGGAATAACGCGCAGACACTGCAGTGCCCTGCACATGCGGAGCTTTGGGGTGTAATGCAGTCAGTGTGCTGCCCTTAGGCTGGCCCCTGGAGGCATCCTGCCTTGTTGGTGATGTGCCTCCTCCTCCTTCTCCTCCTCTCTCTATCAGGCACCCACGTTGAGTCAGTGACCTCATCATCCCCTCCCTCCTCATCACTGGAGCAAACCTGGCAGTATGCTGCAGCAGGGGGAGCATGACTGCCAGATTGCTGTCCTTCTTGGGCACCCCCTCTGTCCGTGCTCACGTTACTGTCTTCATCTAGCTCAGTATCATCATCAGAGCCTTCCAAACGCTGGGCATCCTCCTGGAGCATGTACCCAACACTGTGGTCAAACAGTTCGAGGGACTCCTCAGGAGGACATGGTGGGGCTAGGGAAGGAGTCACTGATGACATTGAGCCGAGGGAAGAGGCCGCTGCTTTTCCAGACAAAGTACTCTGAGCATGGGTGAAAGATGATGAGGAGGATGAGGACGGCTTGGTCATCCACTCAACCAAGTCTTCTGTACTGATACTGCAGCTAGCAAAATCAACTGCCTGCCTGTAGTATGAGAACACCACCAACCTTCTACAGGTAGCTTTAGGTGAACATTGTGCAGAGCTCGCCAAAAAATAACTTGTAGCTTATTTAGCTGCCTGCGGTAGTGATAGGATCAGGAAAACACCACCAACCTTCTACAGGTAGCTTTAGGTGAACACTGTGCAGAGCTCACACTACACTAACTTGTAGCTTATTTAGTTGCCTGTGGTAGTGATAGGATCAGGAAAACACCACCAACCTTCTACAGGTAGCTTTAGGTGAACACTGTGCAGAGCTTGCACTACACAAACTTGTAGCTTATTTAGCTGCCTGCGGTAGTGATAGGATCAGGAAAACACCACCAACCTTCTACAGGTAGCTTTAGGTGAACACTGTGCAGAGCTCGCCAAAAAATAACTTGTAGCTTATTTTTTGCACTACACTAACTTGAAGCTTTAGCTGAACACTGTGCAGAGGTCGCACTACACTAACTTGTAGTTTTCACTGAACACTGTGAGGAGGACACACTACACCAACTTGTAGCTTTAGCTGAACACTGTGAGGAGGATGCACAACCCTAACTTGTAGCTTTAGCTGAACACTGTGCAGAGGTCACACTAAACTAACTTGTAGCTTTAGCTGAACACTGTGAGGAGGACGCACAACACTAACTTGTAGCTTTAGCTGAACATTGTGCAGAGGTCTCACTACACTAACTTGTAGTTTTAGCTGAACGCTGTGAGGAGGACGCACTAACTTGTAGCTTTAGCTGAACACTGTGCAGAGGTCACACTAAACTAACTTGTAGCTTTAGCTGAACACTGTGAGGAGGACGCACAACACTAACTTGTAGCTTTAGCTGAACATTGTGCAGAGGTCTCACTACACTAACTTGTAGTTTTAGCTGAACGCTGTGAGGAGGACGCACTAACTTGTAGCTTTAGCTGAACACTGTGCAGAGGTCGCACTACACTAACTTGTAGTTTTAGCTGAACACTGTGAGGAGGACGCACTACACTAACTTGTAGCTTTAGCTGAACACTGTGCAGAGGTCTCACTACACTAACTTGTAGTTTTAGCTGAACACTGTGAGGAGGACGCACTAACTTGTAGCTTTAGTTGAACACTGTGCAGAGGTCGCACTACACTAACTTGTAGTTTTAGCTGAACACTGTGAGGAGGACGCACTACACTAACTTGTAGCTTTAGCTGAACACTGTGCAGAGGTAGCACTACACTAACTTGTAGTTTTCGCTGAACACTGTGAGGAGGACACACTACACCAGCTTGTAGCTTTAGCTGAACACTGTGAGGAGGACGCACTACCCTAACTTGTAGCTTTAGCTGAACACTGTGCAGAGGTCACACTAAACTAACTTGTAGCTTTAGCTGAACACTGTGAGGAAGACGCACTACACTAACTTGTAGCTTTAGCTGAACACTGTGCAGAGGTCTCACTACACTAACTTGTAGTTTTAGCTGAACGCTGTGAGGAGGACGCACTAACTTGTAGCTTTAGCTGAACACTGTGCAGAGGTCGCACTACACTAACTTGTAGTTTTAGCTGAACACTGTGAGGAGGACGCACTACACTAACTTGTAGCTTTAGCTGAACACTGTGCAGAGGTCACACTACACTAACTTGTAGTTTTAGCTGAACACTGTGAGGAGGACGCACTACACTAACTTGTAGCTTTAGCTGAACACTGTGCAGAGGTCTCACTACACTAACTTGTAGTTTTCGCTGAACACTGTTAGGAGGACACACTACACCAGCTTGTAGCTTTAGCTGAACACTGTGAGGAGGACGCACTACCCTAACTTGTAGCTTTAGCTGAACACTGTGCAGAGGTCACACTAAACTAACTTGTAGTTTTAGCTGAACACTGTGAGGAGGACGCACTAACTTGTAGCTTTAGCTGAACACTGTGCAGAGGTCGCACTACACTAACTTGTAGTTTTAGCTGAACACTGTGAGGAGGACGCACTACACTAACTTGTAGCTTTAGCTGAACACTGTGCAGAGGTCTCACTACACTAACTTGTAGTTTTAGCTGAACACTGTGAGGAGGACGCACTTTAGCTGAACACTGTGCAGAAGTCGCACTACAATAATTTGTAGTTTTAGCTGAACACTGTGAGGAGGACGCACTACCCTAACTTGTAGCTTTATCTGAACACTGGGAAGGGAGGCGCCTCTGGGTGTAGTATAAAAGGCCGTTTTTAATTTTAAAAGCAATATGCAAACAACTCACATTTTAGTAGTGTAAACAAAGCATATAGGAAGCCAGAGGAATGATCCATCATGGGGCAGTTCATCCAGTGAGTCACAGTGGTGCTGGCAGTTCTGCGTGTAGCTCCTGGTATACGGCTAATGCCGGCCGCGGTGATGATGGAAATCCAGGTGAGGCTTGGAACGCAGATGGAGGGCAAGCGCACAGGCTGTGACGTCAAAGGGCCACAACGCATTTCTTGAGCGTACGGGCTACGATATTCTGGTAGCCGTGCTCCTTCATCAAGCTATGGATAGATAGTGAAACTGGCTTATATAGAAGGAGGGGAGGGGCGGGGGAGGAGGAGAGGAGGGGGGAGGAGGGGCCCGCCAGCTAAGGTCTCCTTATCCACCCCCAAAAAACCCGACTACCCTTGGACCCCACACCAGAAATAATAAATATAATAGAAAGGAAGAGCTTATTGATGCTCTCCATCAGTTCTACAACAGGCTCTCTCATCCATCAACCATTACCCAATCCTCCTCCTCCATCTCAGCCCTTTCAGCTTCGGCTATAGATAGTTCCAATGCCATTACTGTTCATTGCAACAAGGTAGGTACAGCTGTTCAATCGAAGCCCAACCAACAGACAGCTCTACCAACTGGGATACCCCCATCCTTAAGAGAATCATCCTCTTGTGCTCCATTGTCGGCCACTCTATCCGCTATTATACCATCTAATGTAAATTTCCCTAAACCTTCTCCTTTTTTAGTGCTCAGTCCTCCTCTGGCTCCAGCCTCCCGAAAAAGAAAAAACTCACAGAAGAGGCTGCAGAGGAGGAGGAGCCAAGAAACAACAAGAACACACCCAAATGCCCCAAACTATAAAAATATTTAATTTGTCCTCCTGTACCCTATCCCATGCAGACCTGTCCCTTTTGAGCCGTGGATTAAATTTTGCACCCACAAATAAACCCAATCCCTTTACTCTTTTCAAGGATCTTAATGGCTACATTCGAAACCTCACTTTGAAGAGGCATTTTCATATTCAATCTGAAAAAGAAAAAAACACCATCAGCTATTGTAACTCTATTCTTCCTACCTCCACCATAACCTCATCCACATCAAATTCAGAACTGTCTTTTGATATTGACGACCTTGATGTATCCAATAGTGATGACTTGGTGCTTCGATCACTCTCGCAGCACCTTATGTCATCTCCTCCGATTGTTCATACCACACTCAAGCCTAAATCCATATTTTTTCCTACCCAGTCAAAAGGCCCATATATAGAAGCTTTTTACAGAGTTGTTTTTGCAGATCTCAAGAAACTCTGCGAACCCACCTCTGCTCCTAAATCCAATAACTTATCATCCTCAGAGATAAAGGCACTTGACCAATTAATCCACAATGAAGATTTGATTATCAAATCAGCAGATAAAGGGGGCGGTATAGTACTCCAAAATAAGTCCGACTATTTGAAGGAGTCATACAGACTATTGTCTGACACCACAACACACGTCAAACTCACCAAGGACCCCACAGCTGATTATGCTGCAGGGGCTGATCTATTGATTTCTGCTGCCCTCCTAGAAGGTATCATCACCAAAACAGAGAGTTCTTTTTTGCATAAGAACTTCTATCAGATACCTTACTTTTACCACCTGCCCAAGATCCATAAAAGCTTACAAGACCCTCCGGGCAGGCCTATCGTTGCAGCGATGGACAGCGTGACGACAGGCTTTAGCCTATATATAGACCAGTTCCTGCAACCTATAGTATCCCAATTGCAATCATACATTTGTGATGGCATCCACCTTTTGGAACTACTGTCACCGTACAAGTGGGAGCCTACTTATGTTTGGCTCTCACTCGACGTGTGTTCACTATATACCTCCATACCTCACCATTTTGGCCTTATGGCTTTAGAACAGTTTTTGTCTTCTGACCCTCTTATCAATATGCGCCAGGCAAAGTTTATCGTGGAAGCCACCAGATTTTGCCTGACGCACAATTACTTCTCGTTCAATAACGAGTATTACCAACAAATACAGGGAACAGCTATGGGGGCAAATTTTGCCCCCCTCATATGCTAACTTGGCCATGGGTTTATGGGAAAACAACTTTATTCACCAAAACAATCCCTTTGCAGCCAAAATAATATTCTTTGGGAGATACATTAATGACCTGATAATTATCTGGGATGGAGACACCAAGCTGATTACTAATTTTGTCCAACATTGTAATAACAACCCGTATGGGTTGTCTTTTACGTCAGCCACAGATCCCACCACAATAGCCTTCTTGGATCTTGAATTAGGACATGAAGGTACCAATATCATTACCAGAAATTACATCAAGCCTACAGCGGGGAATTCCTTTTTACACTTTGAGAGCTGCCACCTTCCAAAATGGATCACGAACATTCCAAAAGGACAGTTTTGCCATCTTCGGCAGAATTGTAGCAAAGATTGTGATTATGCCGAACGCAGCAAAATTTTAAAAAGAAAATTCCTTGAAAAGAAGTATCCAGAAACCCTAGTTGAGGAGGCCTACAACCATTATTTGCATGGGAAGCCTCCTAAAACCAATCAACCTCCACATGACTGTTCAAGCAGGTTTATAACTACCTTTCATCATAAATATAAACACATGGAAAAAATTTTGGACAAACACTGGGGGATCTTATGTCAAGATCCCCACCTAAAAACCTCTCTCCCTGTTCGCCCAAAAGTTATCTACCATAGGGCTCCGAATCTAAAAACTAAGATTGCACCAAGCAAACTAAAATCCACCCTAGTCACAGAACCAGGACCCACCCTGATCCCCCTGGTGGGCATGTACCAATGCCGTAAGGCATTATGTAAAACTTGCAGGTTTGTCCAACATGGACAGAAGCTCTTTACCACCAAGGGCAAGACCTATAGTCTTAAGGAATTCTTCAACTGCTCGTCGGACTTTGTCATCTATGACCTAACTTGTCCTTGTGGCCTAATCTATGTAGGCCGAACAATTAGGACCCTTAGACAAAGATTCGGCGAGCACAGAAGACTAATCGAAGGGGGCACTGACCCCCATAGTGTCCCAAGGCATTTCGCTATGGCCCACCAGAGCTCCACGGTGGGCCTTAAAGTTTGGGTCATCGAACAGATTCCCAGATCCCTCTCGGCCGCAGAAAGATTCAAGAAACTCTGCGCCTGGGGGTATAAATGAGAGCATTGAGATTGCCACGATATTATAAATAAACTTATTCTTTAGCATATTTTTATATTGCACTATGATTCTGAGAATACCTCTAAATAATCGTCCTAATCCAATAAATATTCTCCACATAAACATTTAAACAAATACTTGCTTTTCCAAATTAAGAATGCTCACTCCCCTTTTCTAAATAATGATTGTTCATTTTAATAGGTTTTTAAATAATGATTGTTTATTATCATCATTATTTATCTCATATTTTTATTTTTATTTTTTATTTTTTATTTTTTTTTTATATTTTATTTATTATTTTCTATTTTCTATTATCATTATTATCACTATCATTTTTATTTTTATTTTTGCTGACCATATTTATATAGATATCCCAAACAATAGCCTTCTTCCCGTCATAATACCTTTTAAGAGATTTCTGTAAAATAACATTTCAGTCCTGATCTAGTGTCCATTGTTTTTAGTTGTTTTTAGATGTTTTTAGATGAAATCACATTTGTTCCTTAACATGTTAACTCCGGCCCCTCCTCCCCCCTCCTCTCTTCCTCCCCCGCCCCTCCCCTCCTTCTACATAAGCCAGTTTCACTATCTATCCATAGCATGATGAAGGAGCGCGGCTACCAGAATATCGTAGCCCGTACGCTCAAGAAACGCGCCGCGGCCCTTTGACGTCACAGCCTGTGCGCTTGCCCTCCATCTGCGTTCCAAGCCTCACCTGGATTTCTATCATCACCGCGGCCGGCATTAGCGGTATACCAGGAGCTACACGCAGACCTGCCAGCACCACTGTGACTCACTGGATGAACTGCCCCATGATGGATCATTCCTCTGGCTTCCTATATGCTTTGTTTACACTACTAAAATGTGAGTTGTTTGCATATTGCTTTTAAAATTAAAAACGGCCTTTTATACTACACCCAGAGGCGCCTCCCTTCCTTGTGTTTTTTCTATAGATTCTGGAGCTTGGTTTCAGTTCCCTGGAAGGCAGCCCTGCTTGTAGACTATACATTTATCCCTTTTTTACATAGACTTGTTACATGGACCTTTAATGGACTATTCATGTTGATTTTCCCTTTTACATTGCTCATGTACTGTATCTTTTAAAATTGTAGTTTCTAAAATCGTTTGCTTCTTATTGTGATGTTGCTAAATATTTTTCAGTTTTTTTGCGCCTTTTCCTTGTACAGTTAGCTGAACACTGTGCAGAGGTCACATTAAACTAACTTGTAGCTTTAGCTGAACACTGTGAGGAGGACGCACTACCCTAACTTGTAACTTTAGCTGAACACTGTGCAGGGGTCACACTAAACTAACTTGTAGCTTTAGCTGAACACTGTAAGGAGGACGCTCTACACTAACTTGTAGCTTTAGTTGAACACTGTGCAGAGGTCTCACTACACTAACTTGTAGTTTTAGCTGAACACTGTGAGGAGGACGCACTAACTTGTAGCTTTAGCTGAACACTGTGCAGAGGTCGCACTACACTAACTTGTAGTTTTAGCTGAACACTGTGAGGAGGACACACTACACTAACTTGTAGCTTTAGCTGAACACTGTGCAGAGGTCGCACTACACTAACTTGTAGTTTTAGCCAAACACTGTGAGGAGGACGCGCTACACTAACTTGTTGCTTTAGCTGAACACTGTGCAGAGGTCTCACTACACTAACTTGTAGTTTTAGCTGAACACTGTGAGGAGGACGCACTACACTAACTTGTAGCTTTAGCTGAACACTGTGCAGAGGTCTCACTACACTAACTTGTAATTTTAGCTGAACACTGTGAGAAGGACGCACTACACTAACTCGTAGCTTTAGCTGAACACTGTGCAGAGGTCGCACTACAATAATTTGTAGTTTTAGCTGAACACTGTGAGGAGGACGCACTACCCTAACTTGTAGCTTTAGCTGAACACTGCGCAGAGGTCACACTAAACTAACTTGTAGCTTTAACTGAACACTGTGAGGAGGACGCACTACACTAACTTGTAGCTTTAGCTGAACACTGTGCAGAGGTCGCACTACACTAACTTGTAGTAATTTTCTTCAGGTAGCTGTAAATACTGTAACAAGACAAGCCTGCATGTCAGTAGAAAGATAACAGGAACGGATCTAGCTAAACTGAATACAGTGTATATATATATATATATATATATATATATATACACACAACACCTGGGATGCGTATATATACACAATACACTGTAAGTGCAGCTAACTCACTGAATGTCCTGCCTAATATAGCTAACTCAAATGAAATGACACTGTCTATCTCTCTCACTAAGCACGCCGGAACACACTACACAGGGCCGCCGTGCAGGCGGCCTTATATAGTGTGGGGCGTGTTCTAAACCCCCTGAGCCATAATTGGCCAAAGCCACCCTGGCTTTGGCCAATTACAGCTCTCTCTACCGACGGCGCTGTGATTGGCCAAGCATGCGGGTCATAGTGCATGCTTGGCCAATCATCAGCCAGCAATGCACTGCGATGCCGCAGTGAATTATGGGCCGTGACGTGCCACATGAATTTGGCGCGAACGGCCCATATCGTTCGCAATTCGACGAACGATCCAACAGCCGATGTTCGACTCGAACACGAAGCTCATCCCTACTAGGTTATATAAAGGCCTGCAGTTGTGGCAGTTGTTTGACCTGAGAAGAGGCCAGAATCTTTGTTTGCAGTGCTTATATTGGTTTACAAACAGATTTATTTTTGGGGGGTGTGCATAATGCCCAACCCACACCCCACTAAGGCTGTGGTTTTGCTTTATGTGCTTGCTGGTATAGTTTTGCATTAGGGCCTCAAAAGTGTGTTTTTGTGGGCATGGTTTCCAAATTGTGTCTTTGTCCAGTCTGACCATGTGTTCATTGTCTGTGAGCCTCAGGAGACCTTTATCTTGTTCTAGTTACTTCTAAATCTCACATGTTAGACTTACAACTGCTAATGTTAATCTAGTTTAAGGAATGGTTTAGCTGAATAGGAAGCTTCCTGCTAATTCCAAACATAAGTGTGTGTGTGTGTGTGTGTGTGTGTGTGTGTGTGTGTGTGTGTGTGTGTGTGTGTGTGTGTGTGTGTGTGTGTGTATCGATTTTGTTTGTACGCTGCCTTTTTGGATTTTGTTTTAATTGCCTTTTTTGCTTATGATAATCCTGTAATTTAACTTTTTAGTGGATTGGTGTGAGGAGTTCTGATCACCAAAAAGGTTTGTCATGGTTGTTATTAGCTTGATTTTTATCCCTGCATTTCTAATGTGATTTTTAATGTGTCTAATTTTTAGTGTCCTACCCTTGTAGATTATAAACTCTTTTGAGCAGGGCCCTTCTAACTATATTGTCAAATACTGGAACATCATTTTCATTGTTTTTTTTTTTTGCCCAAGTACATTAATGTACCAAATGTTTATACTAATGTTGATTCTTTTTTGCTTTATGTTTGACTTTTTCAGACTATAAATACATATTTTATAAGTGCAAACTATTGATACCCCTTCAAATCTGTATTAAATCTAGTTGCATACAAAAGTATTTGGTTGTGCACACATGCAAGTACTTGAGTAGAAAGTCTAATGGGGAGGGGGAAGAAACACGACCCCCCCAAAAAAAAAATCCTGCTCCAATGCTGAATTTCAGGGCTCTATTAATTATTTTGTGGGCTAGGTAAACCATGAAATATGTGAACTAGATGTGAATTCTCTCTAAGAACCAAATAAAATTTAAAAAAACGCAAAAAAAATGTATTTTTAATTGGCATGGGGTCCCCCCCAAAATCCATACCAGGCCCTTTGGGTCTGGCATAGACACTTTGTTTTTCTTTTTTAATAAAAGAATTGTCAAAAACTGTCTCTTGTGGTTTGTACATTTCAACATTTTTTTGGTGAATAGGTAGGGGAACGATGTACTCAATACCTATTCACATGGGGGGGCGGGATCTGGGGGCCCCTTTGTTAAAGGGGGCTTACAGATTCCGATAAGCCCACCACCCACAGACCCCAACAACCAATGGCCAGGGTTGTCAGGAAGAGGCCCTTGTCCCCATCAACATGTGTAAAAAGTGCTTTGGGGTCAGGGCAGAGCCCCCCGACCCCAAAGCACCCCCCATGTTGAGGGCATGTTGCCTAGTACAGTTCAGGAGGGGGGCGCTCGCTCGTCCTCCCCTATCCTGACTTGCCAAGCTGCATGCTCGTATAAGGGTCTGGTATTTTGGCGTGGCATACGTTTAAAATTTTGGCGTGGAATTCCCTTTCAAATCCATATTAGATCCGAAGAGCCTGGTATTGACTGGGGGGGACCCTACGCCATTTTTTTCATTTTTTTTCATCTATTTTGCGAGGAGTCTGCAATACATTACAGCTGCGAGAAAGTTTACATGAAATGTTTTCCTTTAGAAATTTCATTATTGTTGCAGCATGTTCTATACATCACACAGATGTGCCACTTTACAGGCAGACTCCCCAGGCACGATATCTAAAGGAATATTTCATTTTAAGCATCATTAAAATCACTGCTCCTTTAAAAACGATCATTTTAAAAACTTTTTTTGCATTGATACATGTCCCCTAGGGCAGTACTCGGGTCCCCATACACTTTTTTTGGCAATATGATTGCATATAAGCCTTTAAAATGAGGACTTTGGCTTTTTCATGTTCGTGTCTCATAGACTTTAACGACTTTTTTCCCTCCTGCAATAGGCGAATGCCTATTAGCCAATGCCACATCAACATGGGCATGGTTGTTACCATAATATTAATGCCTCAAATGCAAAACATTATTGTATAGAATTAAAAGAATCAAACACAATGTAGTGAATAGTAACTGTATTTTCTATGTATGATTGTGCTCAGCTCAGTAGCCTAGTGATCTGCACCCCTGCTTTGAAAGGTTCAGACGATGGGTTGAAATCCCACACATGGTATCACCTACTGAAAGCTTGCATTGTACTCAGCAGCATATGCTAAAAATAGGCAAATGTCTAATAGCCAATGCCAATGGTATGTAAGTATTGAATAATATTCTGGTGCGGAATTCCAGAAATCACACACTAGTTAACATGCAGGGTGTTAATTTACATTTTCTTGTTTTTTGTTTTTAATTCCCTTGCGCACTGGAAAAATTAACACAGCTATCTTAGGTGGGTGGTAGGTTGGCTGGGATTTGAACTCATAACCTGAGTGCTTTGTAGTCACCAGTGCACACCACCAAGCCATTGTGCTAAGTATGCTGAGACCTGCATAATAATGTAGTATGATTAACCACTTAAGGACTGGAAGATTTGCCCCCTTAATGACCAGGCCATTTTTTGCGATACGGCACTGCGTCACTTTAACTGACAATTGAGCGGTCGTGCAACGCTGTACCCAAACAAAAATTGATGTCTTTTTTTCCCCCAAATAGAGCTTTCTATTGGTGGTATTTTATCACCTCTTCTGTTTTTGTTTTTTGTGCTATAAACAAAAAAAAAAGCGACAATTTTGAAAAAACAAAACAATATTTTTAAACTTTTTGCTAAAATAAATATAACCAAAAAAATGAAAAAAACGAATTTCTTCATCAGTTTAGGCCAATATGTATTCTTCTACATCCTTTTGGTAAAAAAAAGGTCGCAATAAGCATATATTGATTGATTTGCACAAAAGTTATACCTTCTACAAAATAGGGGATATATTTATGGCATCATTATTATTTTTTATTATTTTTTACTAGTAATGGCGGTGTTCTGTGATTTTTAGCAGGGCTGTGACATTGTGATGGACAGATCAGACACTTTTGACACTTTTTTGGAACCATTGACATTTATACAGGGATCAGAGCTAAAAATAGCCACTGATTACTGTATAAATGTCACTGGCAGGGATGGGATTAACACTAGGGGGTGATCAAGGGGTTAAGTGTGTTCCCTGAGAGGTGTTGCTTACTGTATGGTGGCTGGGTTGACTGGAGGAGAGAGAACGTTGTTCCTAATCAATAGGAAAAGACGATCCCTCTCTCCTCCCCTGACAGAACGGGGATCTGTTTGTTGACACTCACAGATCCCCATTCTGCCTGTCTCTGGAATGATCGCAGGTGGCCGGCGAACATTGAGTCTGCTGGACCCGCTGGTTGGCTCCCCCACTCATGAATGGGCACGCACACACCCACAAACCGCCATGTACACGCGTGACGTACTATAAGGGCAATCCACGCAGGGGAGCCAACTTGCCGCAGTACAACTTCTGCGAGCGGTCTGTAACTAGTTAACCACTTACCGACCAGCCGCCGCAGTTATACTGCGGTAGGATGGCACAGCTGCTCAAGCCATCATAGCTGTACGTCAGCTCTTTAAGACACTGTAACAGGTGCCCGCAGTGTGTCCCAGGAGCCGATGCGCATGCCTGGCTGGCGCAATGCCCGCTGGGCACCCGCGATCGCTCGTGACAGAGCGAGAACCGGGATCTGTGCATGTAAATGCACAAATCCCGCTTCTGTCAGGGGAGTGGAGAGAGATTGTGTGTTCCTACTAGGTAGGAACAACGATCTCTCTCCTCCTCTAGTCAGCCACATCCCCCCCACAGTTAGAAACACACATAGGGAACACAGTTAACCCTTTGATCGCCCCCTAGTGTTAACCCCCTCCCTGCCAGTGACATTTATACAGTAATCAGTGGCTATTTTTAGCTCTGATCGCTGTATAAATGTCAATGGTCCTAAAAAAGTGTCAAAAGTGTCCGATGTGTCCATCGCAATGTTGCAGTCCCGATACAACTCGCAGATCACACCGCCATTACTAGTAAAAAAAAATAATAATCAAAATGCTATAAATCTATTCTCTATTTTGTAGATGCTATAACTTTTGTGCAAACCAATCAATATACGCTTAATACGTTTTTTTTTTACCAAAAATATGTAGAAAAATACATGTCGTCCTAAATTGATGAAGACATTTTTTGGGGGGGGGGGATATTTATTATAGCAAGAAGTACAAAATATTGTGTTTTTTTCAGAATTGACGCTCTTTTTTGTTTATAGCGCGCAAAATAAAAAACGCAGAGGTGATCAAATACCACCAAAAGAAAGCTCTATTTGTGGGGAGAAAAAGACATCAATTTTGTTTGGGTACAACGTCGCACGACCGCGCAATTGTCAGTTAAAGCAATGCAGTGCCGTATCGCAAAAAATGGCCTGGCCAGGAAGGGGACAAATCCTTCCAGGGCTGAAATGGTTAAAGAATGAACATAAATAATTACTGCTTTATAGTCTGTTTAAGTCGAAATTAACATGAAAAAAAAAATATAACAGATTTGTACCGTACTAGTTGAAGTCTTAATTGGCTTAATTGGGCGTCACTAAATGCAGAGCGACCATTACTTCCCATTTTTCTTAGTAAATCAACCCCAAAGTGTGCCTTTATGCCAATGATGTTCTTGTCCCTCACCAACCCCACAAACTCATCCACAAACCTTGTCCAAATCCATAAAGGAAATCTATGGTCACAGTATGCACTTTCATTTTATAACATCATCATTGTAATGCCAATACAAACAATAGCTATTTTTGAAAATGAAATATAAGCTTAGTTGAAAAATCTCTTTTCATGTTGTGTGGCCTGTCTGCTGGTCACCTCTGTGAATAACTTTCTGAATTCCCTGCATGCTTGGCAGCTTCCACTCTGTAAATTACTTTCCATTTCTAAGGACTTAATATCTCAATATCCTATGGTACATTGCTGCCAATAAGCATTGGATCCTGTACTGATTACACCTTCTGAGACTCCTCCACTCAGCACTTCTAAAATTCAAAAGGCAGGCTCTGTGAAATGTGTGACATAGCAGTGTCTACTCACAGGGCATAGTGAATACATGTCACAAAATTCAAGGAAGTAAACGCGCTGAGGCTTTTTGAAAATTAAGTTTAGGAACTTTTAGATCATTCAGCATAACAGAAGTAGGTCAGAATATATTGAAACATAATGTAGACCTTAAAGTGTTACTAAACCCACAACAGTAAAATCAGTCTGTATATGTAGTAAAGCATGCTTGTTATGCTCACTGTGGAACCTAAGGGGTTAATCTGCTGCATTGTGTAAAAAGGCTGCTTGATCTTGTATGCACAGATCATCCCCTCCCCGCACTGTCCTCCTGGACAAGTGCTGGATAAGACAGAGCCTTTGGCATCAAGCTGCATATGCTCAGTTTGGTGTGTATTGCTAGAGAGGTTTTTTTTTCTTGGGAGAGTGCATGTGATCAGCACAGGGCCAATCAGCACTGTTCAGACATGTCTAGACAGAGGGTCAGGAGCCCTGTAGCCTCATAGGACAGCTCAGTGCAGTATGAAAACGCCTCCTACAAGCTTCACCAGGAACTTATAGAAATCACAAGACTGCTATATACTGCTGATGAGAAAAGGTATTTAGCCATTTATATTTACTAAAATTATTGCATTTCCATGTTCTGTGTACTGTGGGAGACCAGATAAAGTGAATGCAGGGGCCTGGGTTTGGAAACACTTTAATATATGATTTTAGATTTTGACCATAGATACAGTTTATTGTATTTGCTGCAATCTACAGGCTGTGTGCTAGCAGCTCCAAGTCCATGGCCTTAAATATTACACTTAAAGAGTATTTTGCAGCCAGTTTGGGATAACACCTACTTTATATTTGTTGTATACCCCCATTCACATAGCATACGCTAAAAAAATATTTAAAAATGTCAGATTATCTTTTTTAGATGCTCTATTCTGAACTCTCCAGCAAGGAATCATCCTGCTTAGTTCTGTGTGTGTGTGTGTTTGTGTGTGTGTGTGTGAGGGAGCTGGGCAGCTGCGTTTGCCATAATTAACTCTGTACTTTGCAGGCAGATCTAATAATTAATTGTCCTAACAAAGGGTTAAAGGTTTAGAGGCTTGGCTTCTTGCAATGTATGATAATGAGGACAGACCTAAGCCGACCATACAAGGATCAGAATTTGATCTATGTATGGGCAATGTGGTTGTACCGAAGTCAATCTACTGATCGACTTCTGTACAACAGCCTTGTTGGATTTTTGCCGCTCAATCAGCGCCATAGCTGGCGACGCTGGTCAATGTATTCTGACGGCGGGAAACTCTCCCTGCTGTCAGAATACAATAGTTCAGCAGGAGGGTTCCCCATCCATGTGTAGATGGGGGAATTAGGTCATTTTTTTTTTTGTTCAAGCAAAAATGACTCATCTATGAGCTGCTTTAGAATAGGTTCACTGTCAGGGAAATTGTTAGTACGGTCCTGAAGGAAGACGTGCACAAAGATGTGTGCATGTCCATAATAATTCTCGAGTGACAACTAGACGTGCTCTAACTCGCACATGTCCGCACACCCGCACATGCGCATTAGTGTGAGCATGTGCGAATACTTGACGCTCACTTCCCTTTTTAAAATGGCTCCAGAGACCAGAGGAGGGCTGAGTTTGACCAGATATAATCAAAGATGTGAACAGCGCTGATCAGCAGACATAAATAGGACCGTCAGAGGCAAAGTAAAAACGTTTTATTATTGTTCAAAACATTAATAAAATGTTCACCAAGGCATACAGCAGTCAATTGAGGGTCATGCAGAGACTCGGATTAAAAAACTGACAGTTCCTGGAGGCTGGAGCCACATGGATGACACAGGGGCTTAGGGAAACCCAGCACAAAGCCGTTGGACAAAGAACACAGGAGCACCGCTGGTGGGGGATCCGTAAAGCCAGAGGTTCGATGAAGGGGGAACCAAACTGCAGGCACAGGAACTGTTGGGGCCAGTATACAGTGGCCGCTCGCACTGTGTGCGAAGCCCGGAAGTGATGTCACAGCCTGGCGGACGTCAGCCAAACGAATCCAAAGAGTATGGGCAAACCCTGCTGCTGGGGCCAATTAGATACTGTGGATGCCAAGGGAGCAAAGAGAGTCACACATCCTCGACTGGAGACACTACATGTTTCAGGGACATGTCCCTTCTTCAGATTAGTCGGGTGAGTGTGAAGATTAAATAGGGAAAATGACCCAGAAGTATAAGTATGGGAGGGAGGAGCTAGCAGCCCCTGTCATCCATACGGCCCCACCCACCCGAGTGGATAGTAACGATACCCAGTGTACAATACTTTATCAACAATTGCATATCTTAAAAATGTACAGTTGAAAAGTAATAATATTAATAATAATAATTAAAAAAAAAACACAAACAACAACAATAATAATCCTAATAATACACATACATACAAAAATCTTTTAAATATATATGTGTATTTTGTATAATGTAGACACCATCCCGGGCAGTACAGTGGTGTAGTGGTTAGCTCCCTCGCCCAGCAGCAAACGAGGGCCACTGGTTTGAACCTTGACCATGACACCACCTGCCTGGAGTACCTGTACCTGCATGGGTTATTTAATAATAATAGAACTTTTTCAATATACAGGTAATGTCTATATCTCAGAAAATGCAAAAAATGGATGAAAACAGCTAAGGTATATTATATAACTGTACGAACTTCAAGTTCCTCGTTCAACCCAATGGGAGAAAGAGTATTGAGCTTATATATCCACACGGTTTCACATTGGCATAGATGCAGAAATCTTTTGTTCTCCGTCATGCCACCCGAAGGTACAAATTCAACGTCTAGGACAGTCAGGTCCTTAAAGTTCATGCCATGATGAGTAGAAAAATGACAGGGCACACTATGCTATCTAAAACCTTTTTTAATGAACCTGCGGTGTTCACCAACCCTGATACGCAAGGTCCGGATGGTACGACCAAGATATAAAAGGCTGCATGGACACCACAGGACATAAATAACAAATTGGGTCAAACACGTGATGAATTGTCTAATGGAATATGTATTACCAGAACTATCCAAAAAGGAGGACTGGCCGTGGGTTAAAACTAACAGGTAAGACAACCTCTTTTCTTGTATTGAAATATTCCAACCCTATTGTCAAAATAGCACCTGATGTCCATGGTTCTGACGGAATTGGGTTTTTTAGGTATGCTAGGAGAAATGCAATTTCTGAAAGTGCAAGCTCTCCTGAAGACGACTTGGGGGCCGCTGGTGAATGCAGACCTAACCTGGGGTCTGAACAAAGAATAGAACAATGCTTACGGATAATATTGGCAACTGCTTTATAATTGCCATTAAAACCTGTGATGAACCTGGCTCCCAAGTTATGAGGGGCTGCAATGGTTCTCTCGGCAGTCTGTTCGGTAAGACAGGATTCAAATGCTTCCTGCAAAAGATCGTCCGGGTAGCCTTTCTCTCTAAACTTGTTGGTAAGTAACCTACTCTGGGCAATGTAATCGGTATCCTTCCTGCAATTCCTACGTAACCTCAGGAACTGGCCTTTTGGAATGTTCTTCTTCCAAAGTGGGTGATGACAGCTCCCAAAGCATAAGTAAGAATTACCCCCAACTGGGTTGGAATGGTTGATGGTAACAATTGAGCCATTCTCATGGGTCAATTCCAGATCCAAAAATATCAAAAGTTCATGATCGATAACATTAGTGTCAGTTTCTACCACCTGTGACCTGATCCTGTGTTTGTTACTGTGTATACCCAGCCTGTTTGACTCTACTCCTTCCTGATATCTTGTTGTTGACCACGATTTGTGACCTGACTCTGCCTTTTGCCTACTGTTCCGGTACTTCTCTGCTCACCTGATATCGACCCTGGCCTAGCCCTGACTCTGCTCTGGGCCTGATTCTGTACCTCTGCTGCTTGGCCACTATTGACTTCTGCCTGCCTGACCACCCAAGATCCTGCATCCGCCTGTTTAACAGCTTGGTTGCTGCCTGCTGTTCTGCACCTGCTGCCGAGTACCCGCACTTGCCAGTCCACTAGTCTACCTGCTGTCCTGCACCTGCTACCGTGTATCCGCATCTGCTAGTCCACCAATCTGCCTGCTGCTTGGCACCTGCTGCAAGTACCTTCCTTCCAGCATTTCCAACCAGGCATCTGTGTCACTCCGTGCCCTGTTATATCCTGTCACCATATTC
This sequence comes from Lithobates clamitans, assembly GCA_037952925.1. Taxonomy (NCBI): domain Eukaryota; kingdom Metazoa; phylum Chordata; class Amphibia; order Anura; family Ranidae; genus Lithobates; species Lithobates clamitans. Next base: position 4,790,709 of record JBBGZY010001072.1, read on the forward strand.
AGGAAAAACAGGACAGGAGGTGTAAGGGAAAGTCCTCCTGTCAGCTCGGCCTCAACCTGGTACGTAACACTCACTCTCCTCCAGAGAAACATCTAAAGGGTAAAAAATACATTTTTAAAAATTTAGCCTGCTGTGTGAAATGGAATACATAACAAACATTTAGTAGGGTTTTTTCTCAAATTTGACTTCAAAAGTGGAAATTAGCTGACCAAATCTAATCTCTTTCACGCACAATTTTCCCTATCATTTGGCTGCCTTCCCCATCTGGCAGTCTATATCGTGTCCTCTTATGAGACTTTGTACATGGCCAACTCTGCGTCTCTTCTGTGGCCAACAACATCCACTCTTAAAAGAAGTACCAGATATCTTTGCTGGAAAGGATGCCAGCCCTGAAGATGATGCCGCATCCCAAACCTCTGAACCCAATTGAGGTTCTTCCAATTAACATTTCCTTACACATTTTATTGTCTATGTCAGGTAGCATGATTGCAGTTTATCTGGCAGGGTTTTAGAGAGTCTCTAAAAATTTTCTATTCTGCCCTAAGTCTAAAGGGGGATTGCTGATTTTGCATGTTATCAATTACTATTAAGCATCACAAATCACCCCCTAACCTCTTATCAACCTTTAATACCTAATTAGTGGCTAGCTTTAAGGCATGCCTGCTCACGACGCATAACTAACCCGGTGCTCAATTATTCATTATGAATAGGTGGGACTCTGTAAAATACACGCAGAGACTATTATCGCCTCATTCGCCCATTGCAACAACCCTTCTTTCTTTTCCCCAAGGGAATGTAAAGCCATGCAGATTTCTGTGGTGTTTTCAACTAGGGTTGCCACCTCATTTCTTTAAAACCGAACACATATTAATTACACATGTTCTGAGGCTGATTAATTACACAGGTTCTGGGGCTGCCTCAGAACCTGTGTAATTCATATGTGTTTGGGTTTAAAGGGATGAGGTGGCAACCCTAGTTCCAACGCAGGTTTTCATTGGGTGTATGACTTGCAAACTATGCATGATATGCTAACTTCCCATCACTAAAACCCTCTCACCAGGCCCCTTGTTGTTGAGAATGTTTCAATATCTTCAAAACTGTAACTGTGCAATCCAAGCTAAAACACACTGATTCTTCTTTAACTCCCACCCCATATGTTTGTACAATCCTCTTTCTAAAGATATACTATCCTCATTATTTAACTTTCATTAAGTGCAACCTGGTATACCCTCTGCCTTTTCTTCCCAATGGGAAAAAGTTCTGGCTGATTTCCAAGAGCCACAACAGTGGGCCCAAATTTGGGACACAATTGCGCAAGAATTGCTGTTGTTTTCGTTGTTGTGAAGCAGCTGGCACCTTAGTACCTATCTTGTGGGAATAGCCTAGAACCAAATGTTTCTGAACCAGGGTTCATCAGCTAGTGTATACTGTCCTGGGCTTTGGTATTCCTAAGAATCCCTATGAAGCTCTACTGAATCTTAAACCATCCAAATGCACTCTTGACCAATTTAAGCTTTTGATTTTTATCTTCACAGCCATAAAGAAACCTTAGCTAGAGCCTGGTGGTTTGGGACCCCGACCATTACATAGGTTAAACAAGAAATGTCATGGTACTTGTTCAATACAAAACTGGCAGCCATGCTACAGGATAAAGTAAAAAAAATGTAAAAGGTTTTGAATCCCCCTTATTTTTGGTGCGATTTCAATAATTCTGTATGGAAGATATAATCCTCCATGGACCAAGGCTTGACGCGTCACCTCAAGTGTGAATGTCAGTGCCAGCCTAGCTCCTAATCTTTTTCCAGATACCCATCTGTTCCTCACTCCTTATCCCCTACCCTCCCCAGTCCAGATCCTATGGGGTCATACAGCGAGGGGGAAAGATGCCGAAGAGGGAGCCTGGAAGCCGCCAAGTAGGGCGGCGTGCCATTTTTTTTTCTTTTCTCCCGGCGCTTCTTCCTCATGAAGAGGGAGAGAAAATAGCACAGGTGGGGGGCATCTGGTGGGGAGGAAAATCCTTCCCAGACTTACCGGTGGTCTGCTGCTGGCTGGAGGAAAGGAAGCTGCTGTTCCAGACACAACGTGAGCTCTCTGAGGAAGCATGAGAAGGTATGAGCTCTATACAGCCCCCAGTGGTGACACAAAGGCATGACAACATCACTAAAATCACTAAATTAACTGCTTGCTGACCGCCAGCTGTCAAATGACGGCCAGGCAGCACAGCTCTCATTGCGGGCGGGCATCATATGACGGCCTCGCTTTCCCGGCCCATCAGGGGGCGCCCGCCGTGTCACTGGACACCCGGTGCGCGTGCCCGGTGGCCGCGATGTCCGCCGGGCACCCGCGATTGCCGGTAACACAGCAGGACCGTGGATCTGTGTGTAAACACACAGATCCGCGGTCCTGTCAGGGGAGAGGAGACCGATGGTGTGTTCCCAGTACAGAGGAACACCGATCGGTCTCCTCCCCTAGTGAGTCCCCTCCCCCTACAGTTAGAAACACTCCCTAGCAAACACAGTTAACCCCTCGATCACCACCTAGTGTTAACCCCTTCCCTGCCAGTCACATTTATACAGTAATCAGTGCTTTTTTTAGCACGGATCGCTGTATAAATGTGAATGGTCCCAAAAATGTGTCAAAAGTGTCCGATATGTCCGCCGCAATATTGCAGTCACAATAAAAATTGCAGATCGCCGCCATTACTAGTAGAAAAATAAATAAATAAATAAAAATGTTATAAACCTATCCCCTATTTTGTAGACGCTATAACTTTTGCGCAAACCAATCACTATACGCTTATTGCAATTTTTTTACCAAAAATATGTAGAAGAATACATATCGACCTAAACTGAGGAAAAAATTTGTTTTAAAGAAAAAAAATTGGATATTTATTATCGCAAAAAGTAAAAAATATTGTGTTTTTTTTCAAACTTGTCCCTCTTCTTTTGTTTATAGCGCAAAAAATAAAAACCGCAGAGGAGATCAAATACCATCAAAAGAAAGCTCTATTTTTGGGGAAAAAATGATAACAATTTCATTTGGGTACAGTGTTGTATGACCGCGCGATTGTCATTTAAAATGCGACAGCGCTGAAAGCTAAAAAATGGCTTGCGCAGGAAGGGGGTGAAAATGCACTGTATTGAAGTGGTTAAAGGAGATATTCATAAGAAAATTTTAAAAATTTCTTAGAAAAAACTCCACTTACCTTTCCCGCTGCAGGGTTTTCTGTGGTAAAACCCAATCTTCACCCTTCACGGTGGGTTCCGTTAACAAACCTTCAGGAGCTGGGGATCCTCAGTGAAACCCACAATCCTGGACCTGTAATAGCACCACCGCCAGTAAAACTTTATGGCCTTAATACCAAAAGTACTGGATCCCGGGGTCCAGCTCTCAAAAGAGAAGCGTTTACAGGCAAAACCTCGTTTCTTCGAACACAAAGCCCGGGTACAATTCAATTCGGCCAAAAAGACTCTTTGAATGGATCCGGCTGCATGGCTAGCCCCAGCAAGGATTGTTCCAGTGGAGCTCAGCACAGCACATCTTTACTTGTGACCAACACCTTAGACACTGGCAAAAAAACTGAGGTAATCCCAGTAATGGGAGGGGTTATATAGGGAGTGGACTTTTTGTCTTAGGACATGCCAGTGTCCATCACCTGAAGGTGGCCTATAACCCACATAGTAACTACTATGGCTCTGTGTCCCATGATGTACGATAAGAAATAATAATAATTTTATTTATTAGAATAATAGAATATTTAACTCTTTCAATGATTCATTTGTTTGTGCTTCGCATCCACTCTAATAAAGATATACACGTGAGCTGTGGTGAACCTAAATTTTCCCAATAAGACATAAGGGTTAATTTAATAAAGGACTAAAGCATTTTCACTCTGAAAGGGAGGTTTACACTTAACTGAATAAATGAGTTGATGCTGTGTTCAGTTCAAACATCCAGTCATTAGCAAGTAATACTGTTTTTTTTCCATGAACATGATGATTGGGTATTCAAAATGAATGCAACTTCACTATGTTTATTAAACTGTGTGAAAATACAGTGAGCAAAATGAACATTCACTTAGTTAAGTGAACAATTTTTATTCCTTTAGTAAATTAACCTCAACATGTTTGATATGTGATTTCGTTCTCCTTAGCTGTAGCATCCCTTTTGATTCATAACTAGTCTTAGCACAAGTTTAAAAAGTCTTACTAGACTCTGTGCTACCTTCCAAAGGCATTGCGTAAATCCTGTTTTTATGTCTTTGTGGGTTCCAAATAACTTTCCATGCTAAAGTAAAACCTTTCCTTTCCAAATGTTAAAGCACCACTGCCAAATATGACCTATCAATCTTTTAAGTAAATTACTGGTGTATAATCAGTGAACAAAATACTGCTGCAGCCTGTCTAGCTTGGGAGCACTATGGGGGCACCCAGAAGAAGGGGAGATGGAGAACGCCAGCAGAGAACTCCAGAAGAGGACTCCAGAAAAGAAGGTAAGGGACTACTTTGTGCAATACCATTGCACAGAGCAGGTAAGTATAACATCTTTTTCATATCAATGAAAAAAAGAGGCTTTATAATCACTCTAAAGTGGTTTCAATGGCATGACATTTTTATCTTAATGCATTCTTTGCATTAAGGTAAAAAAATGTGCAGGTAGCAGTGTCGCCCCCCTCACCACCACCCTTATACTTACCTGAGTTCTTACTCAATCCAGCGATTTGCCCGTCCGTAGCGGTTCTCTACTCTCCCCCACTCTCACAGGCTTTGCTGCTGGCTCCTGTTGCTGTCTCCTGCTGCTGTCAGTCAAATCCAGGGAACAAAAAGTGGGGGCGGGGCCAAACCACACTATGTGTGTCAATAGACACGCACAGCCTGGCTCAGGATCAAGCCTGCGTGAGTGCCCCCATAGCAAGGGGGCACTCGGAGAAAAGAAGGAGCCAAGAGTACCGGTGGGGGGACCCCAGAGGAGGAGGTTCAGGGCCGCCCTGTGCAATTCCATTGCACAAAGCAGGAAAGTATAACATGTTTGCTATTTCTAACAAATACTGTATATATGATAAAGATGTAAAGATAGTATACAAAATAATCATCTCAGCATTAACAGCGCTAAAAAAATAACTAGGAGTATTTAGTGCAATTGGAGTTCGATCAAAAACCACACAAAAACATTCATTCATATGTGACAGAGTCCAAAAAAGTCCTTAAGATAGATATGGTGCTCTGTGACCCCTCAGAATCGTTGGGAAGCCTCAAAGCCTGTATACCGTCACCGAAAGAAACCTTGTGCTCAAGTGGTCCCCGTTGGTAATGCACCACAAAAGAGCTATAAAAAGCCTTGTTATCTCCAAACACCATTGAACGGACTTCTATCCTGGGATTGAATCCTTCATGAGCCAGCACCAATACTAAAGATTTAAACCTGGTGTCTCCTTACAGTGTAGGATAGGCTCTTGCCCTTGTATATGTCATGATTATTTCTTAAGGTTGCTCACTCATCATGCAAAGAAAGAAAGGGGGGAACTTGCATAGCGTAATATTGTTTTATTTGGGAACAAACAATAAAAATATGCTTACAAGAACATCAGATAAAATCAGCAGTATAAACGTTAAATCTGTGCTGCACAACGCATGTCACTCTCACCGCTTCCTGGTGTTGATAGCTGTGATGAGACCCAGAATGACACGCACTGAAACTGACAGACAGGGGAGCTGCGTGGTCACGCACTAGCGCGTTTCGTAATCACGTCTTCTTCAGCTCCCCTGTCTGTCATGGTTTACTGTGTGAGCAACCTTAAGAAATAATCGTGACATATACAAGGGCAGGAGTCTATCCTACACTGTAAAGAGACACCAGGTTTAAGTCTTTAGTATTGGTGCTGGCTCATGAAGGATTTGATCCCAGGATAGAAGTCCGTTCAATGCTGTTTGGAGATAATAACCTTTTATAGCTCTTTTGTGGTAAGTGCATTACCAACGTGGACCACTTGAGCACAAGGTTTCTTTCGGTGATGGTATACAGGTTTTGAGGCTTCCCTACGATTCTGAGGGGTCACGGAGCACCATATCTATCTTGAGGACTTTTTTGGACTCTGTCACATATGAATTAATGTTTTTGTGTGGTTTTTGATCGACCTCCAATTTCACTAAATACTCCTAGTGATTTTTTTAACGCTGTTAATGCTGGGATGATTATTTTGTGTTCTATCTTTGCATCTTTATAATTTGTTTTATTTATATAATAGCTGCTACAGTGCATTAACTCTATCCGTTTGAGCGCTGGGATCAGCAATACATAGTGTTACTGATACTTTTAATACTGTATATATGTTGCATATACCTTTGCAATTATTTTAAATGTGATAGAATGTAAATAATATTCCACATTCCCATCGCACATGTTCCTAGATGGGCTCTAAAATACTGAGTTCTGCAGAAACCACCAGCTGGAGCTTGGAACATGCATGACACAGTGTAAATATATGCCAACATACCATGGATCAGGCATGCCTGAAGAAGGGGTCCTGCATGGCTCCAAAACATTGTAGTTTTTGTTTGTGAACAAGCTATACAAAAAGATAGCAACCCCCAAGTTATAACTACCCTTTACAGTAAGGTGCACAAGGAAGGGCAACGCACATCACAAACAAACTAAATTTCCAGCATACTTACCAACTAGCCTGCAAACAAACCAAATTGATTCTGTCTAACAGTTCACGTTAAACACAGAGGGTTTCTTTGCACATATTTGCAAATATATGTGGAAGCCACAGTGCTCACATCAAGGCTCCTTTGTATACTGTGGTCCTAACTCTATAGTTTTGAGAGTTTACAAGTTGGAGCACATATAGCAGTGGATAAATGATAGGCAGGATTGCCCAGAGGGAGCGCACCCCTCCTTAAGGCACAGGGACACATTGGAAGCCCAGCAATAGCACAATGGCAGCTAAAGGAAACAATGTACCCCATACTAAATTAGCAAACAAGCTATACAAAAAGATGGTAACCACCCCAATTTATAAATAGACTTTTCAGTAAGGTGCACATGGAAGGGCAATGCACATCACAAACAAGCAAAAATTCCCCAGCACTCTTACCAGAAAGCCTTCAAACAAACCAAATTGACCCTGTCTAACAATTCACATTAAAAACAGAGGGTTTCGTTGCACACATTTGCAAATATACAGTATCTCACAAAAGTGAGTACACCCCTGACATTTTTGAAAATATTTTAATACATATTTTTTCATCTGAAAACACTGAGAAAATTACACTTTGCTACAATGTAAAGTAGTGAGAGCACAGCATGTATAACAGTGTAAATTTGCTGTCCCCTCAAAATAACTCAACACATAGCCATAAATGTCTAAACTGCTGGCAACAAAAGTGTATACACCTCTAAGTGAAAATGTCCAAATTGGGCCTAATTAGCCCTTTTCCCTCCCCGGTGTCATGTAACTCATCAGTGTGAATGGGGAGCAGGTGTGTTAAATTTGGTGTTATCGCTCTCACTCTCTCATACTGGTCACTGGAAGTTCAACGTGACACCTCATGGCAAAGAACTCTCTGAGAATCTGAAAAAAAGAATTGTTACTCTACATAAAGATGGCCTAGGCTATAAGAAGATTGCCAAGACCCTGAAAGTGAGCTGCAGCACGGTGGCCAAGACCACACAGTGGTTTAACAGGACAGGTTCTTCTCAGAACAGGCCTCACCATGGTTGAACAAAGAAGTTGAATGCACATGCTCAGCGTCATTTACAGAGCTTGTCTTCGAGAAATAGATGTATGGGTGCTGCCAGCATTGCTGCACAGGTTGAAGGGGTGGGGGGTCAGCCTGTCAGTGCTTAGACCAAACACCGCACACTGCATCAAATTGGTCTGCATGGCTGTTGTCCAAGAAGGAAGCCTCTTCTAAAGATGATGCACAAGAAAGCCTGCAAACAGTTTGCTAAAGACAAGCAGACTAAGGTCATGGATTACTGGAACCATGTCCTGTGGTCTGATGAGACCAAGATAAACTTATTTGGTTCAGATGGTGTAAAGCGTGTGTGGCGGCAACCAGGTGAGGAGTACAAAGACAAGTGTGTCTTGTCTACAGTCAAGCATGGTGGTGGGAGTGTCATGGTCTGGGGCTGCATGAGTGCTGCCGGCATTGGGGAGCTACAGTTCATTGCGGGGACCATGAATGCCAACATGTACTGTGACATACTGAAGCAGAGCATGATCCCCTCCCTTCGGAGACTGGGCTGCAGGGCAGTATTCGATCATGATAACGACCCCAAACACACCTCCGAGACAACCACTGCCTTGCTAAAGAAGCTAAGGGTAAAGGTGATGGACTGGCCAAGCATGTCTTCAGACCTAAACCCTATTTAGCATCTGTGGGGCATCCTCAAATGGAGGGTGGAGGAGCGCAAGGTCTCTAACATCCACCAGCTCAGTGATGTTGTGGAGCAGTGGAAGAGGACTCCAGTGGCAACCTGTGAAGCTCTGGTGAACTCCATGCCCAAGAGGGTTAAGGCAGTTTTGGAAAATAATGGTGGCCACACAAAATATTGAAACTTTGGGCCCAATTTGAACAGTTTCACTTAGGGGTGTACTCACTTTTGTTGCCAGCAGTTTAGACATTAATGGCTGTGTGTTGAGTTATTTTGAGGGGACAGCAAATTTACACTGTTATACAAGCTGTACACTCATTACTTTACATTGTAGCAAATGGTCATTTTTTCAGTGTTGTCACATGAAAAGATATAATAATATATTTACAAAAATCTGAGGGGTGTACTCACTTTTGTGAGATATTGTATGTGGATGCCACAGTGCCCACGTCAAGGCTCCTCTGTATACTAGCAGTATCCTAACTCTATAATTTCGAGAGTCTCCAAGTTGGAGAATATAAAGCAGTGGATAAATTAAAGAGGAACTGCAGTCTGCTTAAATAATTTGTAATAGAAACATCTTTGCCACGCTGAAGCTTCCCTCCAACCACTTTGCATATTATTTTATATATACTGTGATTCTGTACTTGTCAAATATGCTGCAGAAATCTCCCTCCACTGAGTCTGGCTGCAACCATTTTAACTGTGGGCAGCTGAAGCTGCTGCCTGTTCACTTCCTGGATTTAAACAGACACACAAAGGCACACCTCCAGCTCTGCAGCTCTCATTGGCACTCTTATGACTCTCCCCCCTCCCTTCCTGGCAAACTCTCATGATTGTGAGAGAGAGAGCTGTGCATGATGTCAAAAACCCCTCCTGAAAGGCACAGGGACACATTGGATGCCCAGCAATAGCACGATGGCAGTTGAAGGCTTCCAATGTGCTGGGAAATTTTTGTTTGTTTGTGATGTGATCCTCCTTCAATGAAAAAATGCTCTGACTTTTCCTAAAGATCCGTGGTGTGCTGGCATATAGTCGTAAACAGTATCTAATACTCTGCACTGATATCACTGCTGCTGATTATTCAACAATGGTAGCATTACCATAAGAATCTGATATAGGTGAAGGCAATCCCATGTCACTGTCTTTACAAACAGAAGTAAGCTGTCATTTGTCAGCAAATTAAACTCAATTTTTTTTATTATACATGTTGTTTTTGCTGTAGTAGGTTGTATGGATCCTACAGATCCACCACTTCACAGACAGGTTAAGGACATCCCTCAGACATGCTATTTAAATTAATTTTGTTCTTAAAGATTTATTAAAACCACTGCTCCCTGCCAAATGTATTTTTTTTTCTTTAGTATATCTTCATCCGGGCAATGTCCAGCCCCCCGGTATCCTTTGTTTGAAAATCCCTTTTGTTTTACAATCCCTTGCCTATTAACCTAGAAGATTGGAAGAACTCATTTTTAACATTACACTTCTATTGATCTCAATGGGGTTTGCATTTGGCACCTGAACTTCTGTAATGTTTGCCGAACCCACTCCAGACCGAACCCAGGTACGTCCAGCTCATCCCCAGTGATAAACCATTAGGTAAAAAATAGAGAGGGAAAACTCAACATGATGGTAGGGAAAACAGAGCTGAAAATGCTTTTTCTATACCGTATGTTACTGTGTCATGTCTTGATCTTTACCTAATGGTTTACTACAAGAAATGATTGCAGTCAAGGCCCATCACCTTCAACCAATCACACTGCCTCTTACCATAACGATTTGACCTTCCTAAAAGAACAGTCAAATAATGCAGTATAGATCCTCATTTAGCAAAAGGATCCTCTGGTGTAGATGGCCCGCCTGCTTCTTCCTACAATGGCACTCCCAATCTCATCCAAAGTAAAGTTCAAAGAACTCCCAAGCTGATCAAAAAGAGGAAAGGATGTGTCGCATAGTGTAGAAAATTCATAACACCATTTATTAATAATGGTAACACACTCACATAGGCATAGATAAAAACCGCATGTCAAAAATACCACCGATGTTTCCAACCAACAAGATGGCCGCTATGTCCCGGTACGTGGTGACGTCAAGTTGGTGACAAGATACACAGTGAGTCCAATCAAAAAAAGTGCAGTGATATCTATCTAATAATAGAAGGTTCATCCATTGTGGTGAGTGAACATCTAAGTGGGGTCACCTGGGGCATCTCGAAGTGGTCACATGTTCATCTGTTACTAATGGCATCAGCACCTGTTCACCTACCTTTTGTTATTATTTGAATGGGACTTACTGATACATTGGGTATATACTCGAGTATAAGCCGAGTTTTTTAGCACATTTTTTAGGCTGAAACCCCCCCCCCCCGGCTTATACTCGAGTGAGGGTGCAGCCTCATTGTGCCCATCTGCAGCTTCACTGTGCCCACCTAAAGCTGTACCTTTGATAACTAAAACAGCGGGTGTCTCCCACTGTGTCATGCAGTCTGTTCGGCGGCCATCCATTGTAACAAAGCCCCACCTCCTTCTCGTCCATGATAGACAGAACACTGATACTGTTTCCCAGCATTGTATCAGTGTTCCGTCTATCACCGATGAGGAGGAGGCGGGGCTTTGTTACAATGGACAGCTGCCGAACAGACTGCATGACAGCGGGAGACACCCGCTGTTTTAGTTATCAAAGGTACAGCTGCAGATGGGCACAGTGAGGCTGCAGATGGGCACAGTGAGGCTGCAAATGCGCACAGTGAGGCTGCAAATGGGCACAGTAAGGCTGCAGATGGGCACAGTGAGATTGCAGATGGGCACAGTGAGGCTGCAGATGGGCACAGAGAGGCTGCAGATGAACACAGTAAGGCTACAGATGGGCACAGTGAGGCTGCAGATGGGCACAGTGAGGCTGTAGATGGGCACAATGAGGCTGCAGATGGGCACAGTGAGGCTGCAAATGGGCACATTGAAGCTGCAGATGGGCACAGTGAGGCTGCAGATGGGCACAATGAGGCTGCAGATGGGCACAGTGAGGCTGCAGATGGGCACTGATGATACAGGTGGGCACAGTGAGGCTGCAGATGGGCACAGTGATGCGGCAAATGGGCATAGTGAGGCTGCAAATGGGCAAAGTGAGGCTGCAGATGGGCACAGTGAGGCTGCAGATGGGCATTGTTTACCCAGTAGCTGCTGCATTTCTCACCCTAGGCTTATACTTGAGTCAATAAGTTTTCCCAGTTTTTTGTGGAAAAATTAGGTTCTTCGGCTTATATTCGGGTCAGCCTATACTTGAGTATATATGGTAGTTGTATTTTCTGGTACTGTTCATTTATTAATTTCTTTGCACTTTTACATGTGGTAAACTGTTTAGTGATCTTGATTCACATTTTTGTCAGCGCAGTCTATATACACATTTATTGGGTTCACGAATGTGGAAGTCAGATACATTTTGAAGACTGCAGCAGCCATAATCACATTTGTCTGTTTCCCCCATTTTTATTTATTTTTTTCATTTGTTTTGCCTGTGGCACAGAGTTATTTGTTAACAAGCATGTTAAACCTTGATATACTCTATCACTTGTAAATCAGGTGTAGGTAAGAGAATAAAAACCACAAAAATCTGATTTAAGTTTTTAAATGTTACTTGCAGATAGAGCAGAGATCAGCCTTAGTCAAGCATCAAAGTCTATGGAGAGATTGCCCCGCATACATTGTATAGAGCAGTGTTTCTCAACCTTTTTTCAGTCAAAGCACCCTATAAAATTATGGATAATCTCGAGGCAACCTCCAAAATTATGGACAGTCTTGAGGCGCCCCCATTCTAAAATGTAAGAACTATTCTGATAGTTTTACATAATGCAGCAACATCATTTCATGTAGGACACCCAACGTTACAGGTGATTTATTCTTCCAAAGCAAATACATTTTTACAAACTGGTACTGACTAGTATTCCAATGTTTCTCTTCTCCCTCAGTATTTCTCCATTACTTAGCTAATGAGACCCCAAAGCTGATGGAGAGAGGCAGGGGAGGGTCAAACAAGGATGATATGCCGGCAACTGACATCCTCCTTTTCAACTGATGATATCATTGGTCATTAGGAGTTTGGCAGTTAGCAGGTTGTAATGGTGTACAATAACTTGTGGCTTTGTGTAACCTAAAGGCAGGTTTCATTCACCCACCGACTTGTACACAGTTTGAAAAAACCTCAAGGCAACCCAGGGTGTATGGGTACCCTGGTTGAAAAGGGCTGGTATAGAGTGAGGTGAGGGTCATTTCTCTGGATGCTTACTTTAAAACCAGATTCCAGCATTCTTACAGAAGGATTCTGGAGAAAGTGGTTCTGTGGCATTACGTGGTAAAGATGTATATACATATATTTGTTCTGGGGAGGAGTGGAATCCAGCCTGGAGTTGGGCATAAGCATGAATGTTTAACCACTTACAGACCGCCGCACGCCGATATACGTCCTAACTTTGAAAAGGAATATCGCTGTTATGGCAGCAACTAGCTGCCATAACCCCGGTGTCCTCTTCTTCGGCCAGCGGTCCGCTTTCCCGCCGCGCTCCAGTGCCCTCCGCCGTTTACTGGAGCCATCGGCAGCGGCGGAGGCGATCGGATGTTGTCCCTTACTGGGTATGGAGACGAGTGAGGGGAAGATGGCCCCCACCCGTCTCCATACCATTGCAGGGCGGAAGCGACGTCAGAACGTCACTTCCACCCGTAGCTCTTAAAGGGCCATTTTTTTTCATTGCATTTTAGTGTAAATATGAGATCTGAGGTCTTTTTACATTCCATGTTTACATTCCTTGTAATAGGAATAAAAGTGACAGAATTTTTTTTTTAAAAAGAACAGTGTAAAAATAAAAAATAAAAGGTAAAATAAATAAGAAAAAAAAAGAATTTTTAAACGCGCCCTGTCCCGCTGAGCTCACGTGCAGAAGCGAGCGCATACGTGAGTAGCGCCTGCATATGAAAATGGTGTTCAAACCACACATGTGAGGTATCGCCGCGATCGGTAGAGCAAAAGCAATAATTCCAGCCCTAGACCTCCTCTGTAACTCAAAACATGCAACCTGTAGAATTTTTTAAACGTCGCCTATGGAGGTTTTTAAGGGTAAAAGTTTGTTGCCATTTTACAAACGGGGGCAATTTTGAAGCGTGACATGTTGGGTATCAATTTACTCGGCATAACACTATCTTTCACAAGATAAAAAAAATGGGCTATCTTTACTATTGTCTTATTTTTTAATTTAAAAAAAGTGTATTTTTTCCAAAAAAGTGCGCTTGTAAGACCGCTGTGCAAATACGGTGTGACAGAAAGTATTGCAACGACCGCCATTTTATTCTCTAGGGTGTTAGAAAAAAATGTATAATGTTTGGGGGTTCTAAGTAATTTTCTAGCAAAAAAAACTGTTTTTAACTTGTAAACAACAAATTTCAAAAAGAGGCTCGGTCCTTAAGTGGTTAAAGTTAAAGAACCACAAAAAACACAAAACAACCACATATTGTGAGCATTATGAGATGGAGCTGTGTCATCACACACGTATTGATAAAACAATGTAAAAAAAATAGCATAATGGACATGGAATCTGCTGTGTTCTGGAAAATATTGTTTGCAACTTTTGTGAAAATATTCCTCCCAAACCTGTGCTTAAAACATTTAAATCTGTATCCATCTTTGTAATTACAACTTCTTTTATGTAGATAATTTATAAAAATTATATAATTTAACATGACCTTTAAGGCCCATGATCTTTTACAGATAGTATAGTCTTTGAAAGAGTAAATATGCATTGAACTTGGCAGGAACATACAATACGCAACAAGATTTAAAATGTTTTACTACTGTGGAGTAAGATAACACTGTAACAAAAGAATAGAGCAACAATCCAAGTGAGAAGGAAATCTGTATGATAAGCAAAGAACCCGAGGTGAGAAATCGGAACCATTGCACGGAGCAATAGCAATTTTATCCTTTCATTTGCACTCATCGCAGATTTCAAAGGATAAAAGCTGATAAACCCATGCAAACTGATGCTGAAGGAAACAGCTAAGACTCTATGGCTGGCACGATGCTGGATGGAATGACTCATATCAGCATCTTAACTAAGCTACCCAAAATATTCCTAGAATAAATCCTGAACATAAGGGGTAAGTCCAACAAAAATAAATGGTGTGAAAAGTCCTGTCCTTAACATGTGCAGAGAATGATAGCTGTCAGAACATTGTGAAGACTGTCCCATCCTCTAAGATGAGTACAATTGGACACATGACATTTGAGCTCCAAAACTGGCACTGTTTCATTTGATGATAGAAGTCATATTTAACTGCATGTGAACATGTAGACCTTGTTCATTTATGTTGGGTCAAGAATTTTTTTTTTAAATCCGTTGATGCTCACCTAATTTATGTCAATATAAGATAAATTGTAACATTAGACATTGTTCCAGAAGCAGTAAGAACACTGGACAACAGCCAATGTGTCACAGGACACGACCACGCTTAATGAAATCCCCCATCCAGCTCTCTCATATCGCATTCTGCCAAGATTACTTTTTTTTTTCACCTGGGTTCTAGAAAAATGATCCTGCTGCTCCACCCACGCAGTCAACAACAGCTGTTTTTTTCCACACACTCTATTCTCTCTTCATCTACTTCTAAAAATAATATTATCCTAGGCTCTTTCAAAGAAGGTCAGCTGTCTTGTGAACAGAACAGGATAAATATTTCTTCATTGCTAATTAGTGCTGAATCTTTTTTACATGCCAATACATTAACATCTGCTGCAAGTGATTAAAGGTGTTTATGTGCAACGTGATTTTTAGTTTAATGTTTGTGCCAATGTTTGTATTCTGCTCCACTAGAAAACGTCTCCAACTTGAAGCACGCACCATGCAAATTTGGTATCTGGAGTTGTTGTTGTAAACAGTTTGTTGTTTTTCCTTAGAAAAAATGATGCTGGAATGCAAAATAGATACTTACAAAAAGTATGCAACAAAAGACACTCACATGAGTGTAGACGGGTAGGCCGCGCACCCCATAAAGTAAATGAAAAATACAAGAACCCCCTGACGGGGCTTTAAAGCAGCCAATGAGATGCAGTATAATAGTTGAAAAAAAATTTCCAATTTTATTAGTACAAAAAATATAAATAGTATATTAAAAAAGACACTAGGAATGAGTATTGACTATTGGAGTCGAAGCATGAACTGGATATGGCATACAGTAGCAACGGACAATTCATACAATTAAAACCAATGCAAGGCACAATGTGCCAAAGGGCAACCAATGTTTTTACAAGTGTTGAATCCTTAAAGATAAGAACAGACAATGCCTATAAATAAGGGCAATATACAATACGGTATATGTGGAACAACGGAAGCTGTATGTGTGAATCCTGACGCGTTTCGACCCTTCCCGGGTCTTCTTCAGAGGATGAGTGTCCACTGTAAAAAGGTCAACATATATCAGTGGTAGCACAGGCTCAGCAACACAAACCCAGACATGTATACCAAATACTGTAGCTGTCCAGGTTGCATAATTACCTATTGTAGAATTTTTAGCGTTATAGAGTCAGTTCTAATATTGTGGGGTATTTAGAATAGTGCGATTTCTCCTCTGCTCCCCCGTCTTCCCCGTGCCGCACAAGCTCCCAGGTGAGCGGGTGGTGGACCAGGTGTATCTTACGAGGGATCACATCTACCAACCCCCCATATGTAGGAGAGGGAAGGGAGGGAGGGGCAGCAGGCAACCAAAACCGCACCCGAATGGGTTCACGTTGGTGCTAAAAATGAAAGAATATATTAATGAGCAAGGGGTCAGTAGGTTCGTCCACATAGATTGGGGAATTTTCCCCAATTTTAGACTTCTATAAGATTGGTAAATTTGTGAATGCATGGGTGTGCAGAAGGGCTTTGCAGAAAAAAAAAAAATGAGAGGGAGAAGAGAAAGAGATGTGGGGGAAAAAGGTGAGCGTGAGACAAAAGTAGATAAAGAAGGGCAAATGCCCTGCTGCCAATCAATACCCATGCACGCTGGAGGTGTATAAAATAGAGTAGACACTAGGGTAAATGTGCCGACCAACCGCCAGTGAGAGAAAAAAAGGGTGAAACAAAGGGGGGGGAGGAGAGGGGACGGGGGGAGAGGAAGACAGAGGGGGGAGAGATAAAGGAGGGAAGGGGAGAGGGAAAGCGGGGGAGAAAGGGATAAAGGACTAGCAAGAGGAATAGGTAAGGGAAAAGGGGGGGGTAGAGAAGGGGGGGAAGGGGGAGAGGAAAGGAAGGGGGGGAAAGGAGAGAAATGAAAAGGGAGGGGGAAGGAGAGAAATGAAAAAGGGAGAGGGGAGGGGGAAGGGGAAGGGGGAAAGAAAGGGGGGGTGATGGCAAGGGGAGGAAAATCACTAGGGGGAGGGGAGGGGGGAAAGGGGGTAGGGATACAGGGGGGCAATGTGCAAGTGAGTGGGGGGTGGTGAAAAATTAGTGGTGAAAGTGTGAAAGGGGGATGGAGATGGTGGGGGGAGGGGGGGGGGGGGTGGTGGTTGGGGTGGGGAGTGGTAGAAGATGAGTTGGAAGTGTGTGGCAAGAAAAAGAAGGGAAAGTGAGGGCTGAAGTGAGGAAAAACCAACCATAAACCGCACAACCTACAAAACGTGATAACGTGCAAAAAGCAAACAAATATATATATATATATATTTTTTTGTACTAATAAAATTGGAAATTTTTTCAACTATTATACTGCATCTCATTGGCTGCTTTAAAGCCCCGTCAGGGGGTTCTTGTATTTTTCATTTACTTACAAAAAGTAAGTATCTATGTTGATGGCAGGGGCGTCGCTAGGGGGTGGCTTTTGAGGCTATAGCCCCCAATCTGGGGCCAATAGCCCCGAGTCTCTGCAGGGGTTCCCAAGGGGAGGAGAGACTCTCTGGGGACCCTTATGTAAGTGGGGGGCTCTCTGGGGACCCTGATGCAAGGGAGAGGCTCTCTGGGGACCCTGATTTTAAGGCAGAGGCTCTCTAGGGACCCAGATTTAAGGGGGAGGCTCTTTGGGGACCCTAATGTAAGGGGGGCTCTCTGGGAACCCTGATGTAAGTGGGAGGCCCTCTGGGTACCCTGATGAAAGGGGAGGCTCTCTGAGGACTCTGATGTAAGGAGGAGGCTCTCTGGGGACCCTGATGTAAGGGGGGGCTCTCTGGGGACCCTCTGGGGTCCCTGATGTAAGGGGGGGCTCTCAGGGGACCCTCTGGGGACCCTGATGTAAGGGGGGGCTCTCTGGGGACCTTGATGTAAGGGGGGGCTCTCTGGGGATATATATACACACACACATATATTACTGTATATACATGTGTATACCCGCCCAAGCGTATGACTTTTACTACGCTGTTATGGGCTCTAGCCCCAGATTTTTTGTAGACCTAGCAACGCCCTTGGTTGATGGCCTATTTTTTTTTACAAATTTACTATTTGAGTTCAAAAGAATTACCAGGATAATTGTCCATCATTTGAAAATCCATTAAACTTAAAATATGATCTGATTTTTAAAAAATGTATTAAAGAGCATTTGAGAAAATATTGGGTAAAGTGGCTAAAGTATTTAGCCTTAATGAGTCAGCTTAGAACCATATAACATTTTTATAGTCCATCATAATTTATTATACCTTTTTTTCAGGACTAATTGGGCTTAAATTTTGCAGCTGATTTGGATACATACAGTTCATACAGTATATATTTAATTTACAAAGAAGGAGAAACTATTTTTAAAAGAAAATTGTAATGAATGAACACCACTTTTACATAATTAAAGCAACCCAAAATACTAACTGTATTAAATATATTTATTAAAGTCTTCTAGGCATGGGAATACAACATAAATGAAATGTAAAATAGCGTTAAATAAAAGCCCAAAGGCATAGCATCCCTTCCACTATAGGAGATTTCCTTCCCAATTGATGTTACATTTTGATTCAGTAAACATAATTTGATTTCATAAACCCTTAGTGTAGTATCAAGCACTGTTATATCAGGGCAGTGATGTTGTTTGTTCAGTCCTGCAATCACAGAAATAGAAAATGGCATTGTACAAAACAGAAAACCTCCCCTTCATAGAGTGCCCTGTTCAAAGACACGTTCAAAGCTTGGGATATTTTTTTATAACCTAACCCTGCTTTAAACTTCTTCACAACTTTATCCCTGGCCTGTCTGGTGTGTTCCTTGGCCTTCATAATGCTGTTTGTCCACTAAGGTTCTCTAACAATCCTCTGAGGGCTTCACAGAACAGCTGTATTTATACTGAGATTAAATTACACACAGGTGGACTCTATTAGGTGACTTCTGAAGACAATTGGTCCCACTAGATTTTAGTTAGGGGTATCAAAGTAAAAGGGGGTGAATACAAATGCACGCCACACTTTTCACATATTTATTTGTAAAACATTTTGAAAACCATTTATCATTTTCCTTCCATTTCACAATTATGTGCCACTTTGTGTTGGTCTATCCCATAAAATCCCAATAAAATACTGTAACGACACCCCGAGTATGAAAGGGGTTAAAGTCGTTTAGGACATTTCAAACCCAAACACAAAGGCAGCTACCGAACACTCCAATCAGCCGAACAAGGAACCCATACAAATAATCCACCCCAAAAACGAGACACGGCTCTGTCTTCAGGTTCCAAGCAGGAATGAATCTTTATTCAAAAAACACATGTTATACAGGTCCCACTTCAAAACATTTCCCCCCCACCCTTGGAAAACAGGGCGGGTTAAACTGTCCAATAACAATGGACACACAGGTCAGGTGAGCTTAACTTCTCATCAGTAACCAGTCTTAACAGGGGGACTGCTGCAGGAATCCCCCCTCCCCCTTTCCTCACAGCAATACACATCCTGTGATCCAAGGCAGACAAACACAATAGAACATTGGAATACAGCCCCACCCCAAAGTACACAAACAGTACACATTCTATATACACATATATACAGCATTGAGTCTCTGACTAGCACAGATCATAGTGGGGTTCTCATTCACCTTGTGCCCCTATTAGTGACTCCCATCACAATGGCATATCCAGGGTCCCCAGAGTCTGTGTGTCTTGGGGGACATGGACCTGAATCTAAAGTAACGCCACCTCCAGGGTCCCCAGGCATACAGCTCACAAAGAGCACCGTCCCCCCAAATGCCAGGGACCATAATCGGTTTGCAGGAGGCTAGCCATCAGTCCCCTCCAAAAGCCTCTTTTCCGGCTAGGTCTGTCACATTTCTCCCCTTTCGGCAGGAGACTAACACAGGAGGAGACCCCAGACGGGTTGACTCCGAAGTTAGTCAGTAGTTCCAGTCCCCCAATGCCGGTATCCACAAAGTACCCCAAATAAATTGTTCCAAACAGGGAATTACTCACCCAGCCACCCTCTGCATCTCTCAGAGAACATCCCCGCCGCTGGGGAGAGGCTTGGACTGGCCCTTCTCCCTGGAGTCTTTTCACCTGCTGGAGAGAAGACAGGGTGACTGGGCTCACTCCGTCACGCTGTTGGGGATCTGGGCCGACCGTCCAGAACCCCTGGGGTATACAAGTGGACACTGAAGTCCCATCCACTTTTGGTAAGTGAAAATCCCCCAGTGCTTGCAAAGCATGGCTGACATCCTCCTGTCCTAGTGCCGCACCAATTTTTGGGGTTGTGTCAGTAAAGACCGAAGTCCCTTCCACTACCACAAGAGCTCCCTCTTCTGTTGTTAGGTGAGGGCAGAGGCTTGCAGCACTCTGCTCTGTTGCCAGCTCTTCTGCTGGATTGGTGGCATCATTCTGGGGTGCCCTATGCTGCTGGGAAGGGACCATCTCCTTCTCACCCTGGGCCTCCGGAACTGCCGCAGGTGTAGGGCAGAGGTCTTGGACCCTCTGTCCGGTGACCAGCGCTTCAGCTGAGGAAGTTCCTTGTAACTCCACAAATACTGCTGTTGGTGCTGGGCAGAGCACAGTGAAGCCCGGCCTTAACACCAGCTCCCCCACCAGAGGCTCACCTGGCTGTTCCTCCCCAGCAGAAAAGTCCATCAAATCCCCTGTGTCTGCAACTGGTGTCTGGGGATAGAAGTTCACAATTTCATGTCCGTGGAACCCAGAAGATGCCATCAGTGCTGGGCAGAGGTTAGCAGAACTCTGCCCTGTTGTCAGCACTTCAGCTTTGGAGATGGCAATCTCCGGAGTTTCCACTGCCGATTCTCTGGCATGCTGCTGAACGCATTCTAGCAGTTTCCTGTATGCCCTTTCCAGATGCTGTTCCTTCCTTAGCAAATAGTCTAGAACAGGTTTAAGCTCTGAGACCCTTGCAAGACTGAACATAGCCTCTCTGTATTCTCGCAGGTCCTCCAGAGTAGGTTCCCCTTCATCGCCATACACAAAACAATCTGAAAGGCTCTCCCACAGCAATCCAGGGCCACCAAAGTCATATCCCTCCGGAGAGCATTCTGTTGTCTCCCCTAAATATTCCTCCTCCACGTGCCATTGCAGAGCCCGATACCGATTGTCCAGCTCTATTTCTTGCTGGACCAGCCTGTCCAACTCAGTCACCCATTGCTCCTGGGGCCGCTCTCCCAGGAATTGCATCCGTAACTGCCGTTGTTCACTGGCCCGCTGCTCTGGGGTTGGAAAGCACTTGCCCTGTTGTGTTGCAGCAAACTGGAGGGCTCTAATCCAGTGTCTTACCCGGATCTTCTGCCTGAGCTCCAGGTATTCATCCACAGACACAGTCCTGGGGATTGCTGAAAGGACGATCCGCAGCAGCCCGGGGAACTTTGATGCCAGATCCATATCTCCGCTGGGGTGACTGAAGTCTGCTATGCTGGGCCTTTTGGTTATGTTGGGTCTTTCAGCTCTATCCATTTCGACTAGTTCTGCGATAATGTCCCTCTTCTTACGGTTGTTGGCCGGTCGGCCCCGGTTCTCCAGTAAGTCCTTGAGGGAAGAGAGCTTTAGCCGTCCATACTGTGCTTCCATTGTCCTGTGTCCTCTTGTAGCTGTCCTTCTGGGCTGTGGGAATGATCCCGCTGCTAGCCACCAGTGTAACGACACCCCGAGTATGAAAGGGGTTAAAGTCGTTTAGGACATTTCAAACCCAAACACAAAGGCAGCTACCGAACACTCCAATCAGCCGAACAAGGAACCCATACAAATAATCCACCCCAAAAACGAGACACGGCTCTGTCTTCAGGTTCCAAGCAGGAATGAATCTTTATTCAAAAAACACATGTTATACAGGTCCCACTTCAAAACATTTCCCCCCCACCCTTGGAAAACAGGGCGGGTTAAACTGTCCAATAACAATGGACACACAGGTCAGGTGAGCTTAACTTCTCATCAGTAACCAGTCTTAACAGGGGGACTGCTGCAGGAATCCCCCCTCCCCCTTTCCTCACAGCAATACACATCCTGTGATCCAAGGCAGACAAACACAATAGAACATTGGAATACAGCCCCACCCCAAAGTAGCACAGCAAACAGTACACATTCTATATACACATATATACAGCATTGAGTCTCTGACTAGCACAGATCATAGTGGGGTTCTCATTCACCTTGTGCCCCTATTAGTGACTCCCATCACAATGGCATATCCAGGGTCCCCAGAGTCTGTGTGTCTTGGGGGACATGGACCTGAATCTAAAGTAACGCCACCTCCAGGGTCCCCAGGCATACAGCTCACAAAGAGCACCGTCCCCCCAAATGCCAGGGACCATAATCGGTTTGCAGGAGGCTAGCCATCAGTCCCCTCCAAAAGCCTCTTTTCCGGCTAGGTCTGTCACAAATACATTTACATTTTTGGTTGTTACATGACAAAATGTGGAAAATTTAAAGGGATAGGAATACTTTTTCAAGGCACTGTATGTGTGGATGTCGAAGCCTACAGCAGCCAAGGTGATGCACACAGAGCAGGCGAGCAGGCCTCCACCATGCACAACAGAGCCAAGTCTACCAATGGTCACCGTGGCAGATAAAGCTTTTGGACTGGCTGAGAATCGAATGTGGCTATACAGTGGTTAGGGACTGAGGCACAAGCAGAACATTTTTAATTATGATCTCCACCATGCCCGTCGGGTTGTTGAGTGCATATTTGGCATCTGCACAGCAGAGTGGAGAGTAAAGGTGTGCGCACAGGGTGTGCCAGGTGTGCCCAGGCACACCCTAATCACCCCAGCATAGATTCCCCCTACTGCCCTAGCTCCCTCCCCCTTCCCTCCGCAAAGCTGCTGGCTTCCCTCCTCTCCTCTCCTGGTTTCTGATGCTGTGGGGATGTTTTAGGATGAACGGGGGAAGGGGCCGGTAAATATGTAATTTACTGACCCCTTCCCTTTCTGAATGAACGCAGTGGGCGATCGGTAGTGTGTGTTTGAGCTTTGGGGTGCACACCCTAATGCAATAGGCTGTGCACACCTATGGTGGTGAGTACTCCTGTCACACATGCAGCTGGATATAGAAAATGCAGTTAAATTCGTACTGTTCTCTTGTACCCTCCATAATTTTCTTTGTGAAAAGGAGAGAGGCACCGGTAAACCAGAGCCACCAAATCCTGCTCAACATGTCCAGTTTATGGACTTCCATTCCACTGCACGACTCATGACCATTCGCATTCAGTTTGCAGATTTCATTGTTTCACCAGTGGGCAAAGTGTCCTGGCAGGTCGCTTGCCATGATGCATGCAGCCAGCTCACAGCCACACAAAAATCAGTAGAGGACACAGGGAACTGTACATACAGGAATTTGCTGCATGCAGATGTTGCTAGTGTCCAATAATATGCATTAGCGCTTGTAAACTCGTGACGCGCCTGAACACCATTATGCACGTTTATAGGCGTTTGTACGCATTTAGGCACGTTAAACCTTTTTTATTGCTGAAGCACTCCTTTTCTACCTCTAAACGTCCCTGCCTCTAAACTCCTCTAAACATCTATGTGTGCATGGGTACATAGACTAACATGCAGGAGTGTTTAGAGGCAGAAAAACAAATGCCAAATGCCCTCAAGATCAGAGTTAAAAATGCCCAGTGTGCATGGGGCCTCACAGTAAAAAGGTCAGGTCTGAGGAATGTAGGCCCTTTACAAGATATAGATTTTTTAATTAAATACTGTATTTATCGACGTATAACAAGCACTTTTTCCCCCTGAAAATAGGGGGCAAATCTTGGGTGCGTGTTATACGACAATATAGGCTGCCTTGGAGGGGAAGGAGGGGCGAGCGCCGCCAGATTAGACTGAGCTCCTGTGTACTTGGCTGGGCTCAGTTTGGCTCGGCTCGCAGTCACTGCCTCCTTGATGGTTCCTAGCTCCTGCCAGGACATTGCCCTCACATGCCAGCACATTGATGTCACAGGTCCAGGTATTGGACTAGTGTTTTGTCCATCATAGGAGGCAGGCCAGGAGGCGGGACTGGGCCTGACTGCAAGCCGAGTCGATTACACAGGGGATCCACAGATGAGCAGGCTGCATTAACGGCACTGGTGAGGTTGCAGATGGGCACTGAGCAGGCTACAATGATGGGCAATACGAGGCTGCAGATGGGCACTGCTGAGGCTGCAATGATGGGCAATGGCGAGAATGCAGATGAGCAATGGTGAGGCTTCAGATGGGCACTGATCAGGCTGCAATGATGAGCAATGGCGAGGCTGCAGATAGGCAATGGTGAGGCTGCAGATGGGCACTGATCAGGCTTCATTAATGGGCAATGGTGAGGCTGCAGCTAGGGACTGATAAGGCTGCATTGATGGTCACTGACCCTTATTTTGCTTCAAAGTTCTTTATTTCAAATTTTTAAAAAATTCCTGAAACTTCCCTCTTAAAGTTAGGGTGTGTGTTATAGGCCTGTACTTCTCTGCGCAACCTGCAATCAGTGCAACCCAGCATAATACCTCTTAACCACTTCCTTCCCCACCCATAGTCAGATGACGTCCGCAGATGGGATCTCCCATCCTGGGCAGACGTCATATGACGTCCTCGGCTTCCCGGTGGTATAGGGGGCCCACACAAGCTGCCGCGTCGCCGATGCTCATGCCTGGCGGTTGCCATGTCCGCCGGGCACCCGCGATTGCTCGTGACAGAGCAGGAACATGAATCTGTGTGTGTAAATACACAGATCCACGCCCTGTCATGGGAGAGGAGACAGATAGTGTGTTCCTAGTATATAGGAACACCGATCAGTCTCTTTCCCTAGTCAGTCCAACCCCCCCCCCACAGTTAGAATCACTCCCTAAGTAACACATTTAACCCCTTAATCGCCCCTAGTGTTAACTCCTTCCCTGCAAGTGACATTTATTCAGTAATCAGTGCATATTTATAGCACTGATCGCTGTATATAAGGCAATGGTCCCAAAATAGTGTCAAAGTGTTCGATCTGTCTGCCGCAATGTCACAGTCACAATAAAAATCAGATCACCGCCATTACTAGTAAAAAAAATGTTTTAAAAGCCATAAATCTGTCCCCTATTTTGTAAACGCTATAACTTTTGCGCAAACCAATCAATATACGCTTATTGTGATTTTTTTACCAAAAATATTTAGAAGATTTTAAATGGGGATATTTATTATAGCAAAAAATAAAAAATATTGTGTTTTTTTCAAAATTGACTGTCTTTTTTTGTTTATAGCGCAAAAAATAAAAACAGCAGAGGTGATCAAATACCACCAAACGAAAGCTCTATTTGTTGAAGAAAAAAAAATTATAAAAATTTATTTTGGGTACAGTGTTGCACGGCCGCGCAATTGTCATTCAAAATGTTACAGTGCTGAAAGCTGAAAATTGGCCTGGGCAGGAAGGGGGTGAAAATGCCCTGTATTGAAGTGGTTAATAAGCATTACGTAAAATGTCTCAATATATTACTGCTAATACTGAAATTTGTTTCCCACACCTGACAATAATCATCCATCAAAAACTGCAGCGCAATACATATAAATTACATCCCCATGCATATGTCTACCCTATTAGATACCTCCTAAAATAATAAACAAATATACCATATAATGCAAAGCAAAAACAGAGATCTCTGCCTTCCCACAGTGCAAGCACCCCCCACTCAGTTACAAGCACTCCCTAGGAACACATTTAGCACTTTGATCGCCCCTGATGTTAACCCCTTCCCTGCCAGTGTCATTAGTACAGTGACAGTGCATATTTTTTAGCACGGAACACTGTATTAGTGTTACTGGTCCCCAAAAAGTGTCAAAAGTGTCAGTTGGGTATCCGATTTGTCACTGATCGCCGCCATTACTATTAAAAATAATTAAAAATTCCAAAAATACATCCCATAGTTTGTAGACGATATAACTTTTGCGCAAAGCAATCAATATATGCTTATTGGGTTTTTTTTAACAAAAATTTGTATCAGAATACATATTGGCCTTAAATTGGTGAAGAAATTAGATTTTTTACATTTTTTTATTTGGTATGTTTTATAGCAAAAAGTAAAAACAAAAATTTTTTTTTTCCAAAATTGTCGGCCTTTTTGTTTATTTATAGCGCAAAAAATAAAAACCGCAGAAGTGATCAAATACCACCAAAAGAAAGCTCTATTTGTGGGGAAAAAAGGACATACATTTTATTTGGGTACAGCATAGTTGTCAGTTAAAGTAACGCAGTGCTGTATCACAAAAAATGGCCTGTTCATGAAGGGGGTAAATGTTTCAGATCTGAATTAGTAATGTGTAACATAGGCTGAGGGTGATTTACTAAAGGAGGACCTGGTAGTAATAGAATGCTAATAAAGCTAATCTGCTGCCACCCAATTAGTTGTATGGTCCTTTTGTTGGCCTTGCATCTATCCAATACATAGCCCAACAATCGATTGAAGGATCACACATTGCAGGTCCTCCTTCTAAGTAACTTTGCAACAAGAAATGATTTGCTTAAAAAAGTGAATACTGTGAAGCAAGATACCAAACATAAAAAAAAAATATGTGCTAGGTACACTTTAAGGGCATTGGGAGCACAAGGTTTGCTCTAACAATTCTAATCTAAGACTCTGTTAACATCCAAAAGTACCCGCTTTAATGCATTTTGTAAGTGCATTACATGCGTTTTTATGCCTCATGCTTTGTTTGTTTTAGCCAATGATAAACTTATTTTTCCTGTAGTGACATCATGAACTTTTGGAGGAAATGTGCTTCCTGGTTCTCTAGGTCCTTTTTTCACTTTAAGACAGTTATTCAGGCAATAAAGTTGGCTTAAAGGCTAAGTTCACCTTTTTTTTTTCTTCTAAATTCCAGCTCCCCTATGCACCAATAGAGCACTCATGTACCTATTTTGCAAAAATATCAAAGCTTTCCATAAAATCTACAGACACGTACCTTACTGTCCTCCATCCATGATTCCAAATGTATCTATTGACTGAGCCCCTAGAGCTTATGCAGGGCTCCATGGGACAGTGCGGAGGGCTGTAGTATGCTCCACTGTTTTTCTCCCCCTCCGTTTTCATTATTGGGTTACCCCAGGTGATGGCAGATTTCGGAGCAGCATGGCAACGGTTTTGGATTGGCTGGATCGGGCGGGATTGAGCCGGGCTGTGGTTATATAAGCCTGAGGAGACCCTGCAGAAGACTGACCCCGCGCTGCTCCCACCCTGCGGCAATAATCATTAACATGTTGTAACATTATTATTACTACTACATATTTACACTAGTTTTTTGATGTGCAGATCAATAGATTTTCTTTTAGTAAGAACAACCTAAAGTGTTCCAATTTAATTCCTCATTAATGCGTAGTTAACCATAATTAACCCAAATTAACTCCATCCCCCCTTATTTGTTTTTTAGCTGATTTTTCTTGATGGTTTAATTTATTTTACCATTCACATTAAATTTTTTGGAGTCCAAATATGATCCACTATTTCTTTAATGATTAAAAATCAGACAATCCAGTACAGCAACAAACAACTAATGTGTTTCAGCTTAGTAAGGAGAAGCACAATTGCGTCCCTTTTGTGTGGCTTTCAGGTGCTCTTGCCAATGGGCTGAGTGGTGGGAGGTTAAATGCCTTGTCAAGCATGTGGTCCACAAATGGTTGGTCTTTTTGCCACGCTTGATCTGTTTGAGGCAAAGTTTGCAAATTGCAACAGTGCGATCACCTGCACATGTGCTAAAAAAGGCCCGGACAGCTGAGCTGTAAGAAGTGAGCTGGGAAACAACAGCTCCACAATGTGGTGGAATAGGGTGGTTGCCTCGATGGGGTTGTGCCTCACCCTCACTTTCCTCCTCTGCTCTACCTGGCACAAAAGTCGCGTCATCATCATCCCCTCCATCCTCATCATCACTGGAGCCAACTTGGCAATACGCTGCGGCTGGGGGAACATGACTGCCAATTTGTTGTTTACCAGTGTTCTCCCCTCCCTGTAGGCTCATGTTCCTACCTTCCTCAACCCCAGAACCAACATCAGAAACAAGTAATGCCTGTGAATCGTCAAAGAGCAAGTGGCTGACCCTGTGTTCAAATAAGGAGGTAGAATAAGCCGCTCTTGCAGCTGTGGTGGACTGCACATTAGTCTCTGCTTGAGTGACAGAAGATTAGGAAGATGAGGATGGTTTAGTAAGCCAGTCCATCACCTCCTCTGCATGCTGTGGTTGGACAGCATGTGCAACATCACTAAATTGAGGAAATGGTGCCCTTCCTAAGGACAGACCACATCCACCTTTGCCTGTGGACACAGACGCTGCTATCCTCCTCACAGTACCATGGGAATGTCTGCCTCTCCTTGTTGGCCTCCCAGACATGTTTGGGAGCTTATTACGGAAATGTAATAGAGAAGGGGAAATGTGTACTTGGGTACACTTTAATCAATGGAAAGTGGTGTTTGGTGCACTTTAACTTAAATACTCACTACACAGACACACTCCACTGACACACTACAATGTAGTACAGTAAAATTGCACTTCAAAAAACTGCAGTAAATCTGCACTAATGCACTTCAGTATACTGCAGTAAAACTGCACTAACGCACTTCCATATACTGCCGTAAAAGTGCACTAAGGCACTTCAATATACTGCAGTAAAAGTGCACTAACGCAATTCAATATTCCCGCTAGAAAAGTGCACTAAGGCACTTCAATATACTGCCGTAATAGTGCATCAATGCACTTCAATATACTGCAGTAAACATACACTAACGCACTTCAATATACTGCAATAAAAGTGCACTAACGCACTTCAATATTCTGATGAAAAAGTACACAGATGCAGTTCAATATACTGCAGTACACATGCACTAATGCAGTTCAATATACTGCAGCAAAAGATTTGCTGGCCTCACATATAAAAAGAAATAATGTAAAAAGGTACCATCATCCGATTTTAATTGAAACAGAAAATTTGGGAGCAGGGACCCCAACTCCGAGCTCTCCAGGGGAGAATTGCAAGCGGACTATCTTGGTACAAGTAAAAGAGGGTAAACAGCAGAAACGATAAACATGTATATAAAACACAATTTTATTATACAAAAAGTCAAGGGGGTATATAATACAAACTATATAAAAATATGCACAGATGACATGACAGTTGAAATTCCCAAATTTTCTGTTTCAATATACTGCAGTAAACGTAGACCAACGCACCTCAATATACTGCAATAAACCTGCCCTGAAACACTAAACTGACAAGTAAAAATGAGTGGTCGCACTACACTCATACTGCATTATCACTATATGACACTAAACTGATACTAAAGTAAAAATGTAGTTTGTTGAATACTATAAAAGTCTCAATCACTGTATATATTTAATACTTCTATGTTTTTAATATTTAGTTCCAATTGTAAAATTCTGTAATAATAAAATCTGTTAATTTTTGTAATAAACAAATCTTGTCGTGTAATGGATCTTTCTGGGGTACCATATTTAAAGTTCCAGGTTTTTTTGAGAGGAGAGTATAATATGATTAGGGGTGATAAGATTGTAAAATTGATTTTGCTCCTTTTTTCTGGTTTGAAAATAAAATAAATACCAGCACCGAATTAAAAATTGTTTAATAAAAGAGAACACACCTACTCATCAACTTTTAAATACGGCTTAATGATGTTCCCAGAAGTTAATCCAGCATCTTTCATGGCATCCAGCAATGTGTCTGTCAATCAAGTCATCTAGCAAGGTAATCTTTATCATTCATTATGATCGCTTGCCCATGGATCTGTACCTGCTGCATTTCAGCAACTAAAAAAATAATTTTCTGCTCTCATAATTTAAATCCTGGGTGACATTATTGACTAAATTTGGTCACCCAGGATTTCTCCCTATAGTACAGCAGCCGGGAATCTGTAATTTAGTGATATGAGTGTGGCCCGAGTTTTTACAATAATAAGATACATCACTAGAGGGGTCCAGTGATGTATAATATTGCTGCTATGAGGAATGCTACAACCCGAAAGATCGGCAGCAGTCTCCTGCTCCAGCTGCCATTTAGGTGAAATGCTTAGGATGCATTTGCTGAAAGGTGAAACAGAAGTGTTTTTTGTTTTTTCTTAAAGGTTACATTGCTTCTTAGGAAGAACAGAAGTGAATTTAACTACTCTGCACCTATCCCTATGACAAAAACATTAGGCTCGTTATATTGTTTAATATAGCAATATAAATGTGACAGTCCACCATGCATTACCATCACATGGCTGGAAATTCTTAGAAAAGGTCAGATTTTCTTATCTTTTCACTTTTTCATGACTGTTTTTAGCACCTCTATTAGGATATTCCCAAAGTGAATCTGCTGTTGATCAAATAAGGGGAAATTAACCACCTCAATACAGGGCACTTTCACCCCCTTCCTGCCCAAGCCATTTTTCAGCTTTTAGCGCTGACGCACTTTGAATGACAATTGGTCAAGGAACTCTCCAAACAAGTAAGGGACAATGTTGTTGAGAAGTACAAGTAAGGGTTAGGTTATAAAAAAATATCCAAATCTTTGATGATCCCTAGGAGCACCATCAAATCTATCATAACCAAATGGAAAGAACATGGCACAACAGCAAACCTGCCAAGAGACAGCCGAACACCAAAACTCACGGACCGGGCAAGGAGGGCATTAGTCAGAGAGGCAGCACAGAGACCTAAGGTAACCCTGGAGGAGCTGCAGAGTTCCACAGCAGAGACTGGAGTATCTGTACACAGGACGACAATAAGCCGTACGCTTCATAGAGTTGGGCTTTATGGCAGAGTGGCCAGAAGAAAGCCATTAGTTTCAGCAAAAGACAAAATGGCATGTTTTGAGTTTGTGAAAAGGCATGTGGGAGACTCCCAAAATGTATGGAGGAAGGTGCTCTGGTCTGATGAGACTAAAATTTAACTTTTTGGCCATCAAAGAAAATGCTATGTCTGGAGCAAACCCAACACATCACATCACCCAAAGAACACCGTCCCCACAGTGAAACATGGTGGTGGCAGCATCATGCTGTTGGGGTGTTTTTCAGCAGTCAGGACTGGGAAAATTGTCAGAGTTGAGTGAAAGATGGATGGTGCTAAATATAGGGATATTCTTGAGCAAAACCTGTACCACTCTGTGGTTTACCTTCCAGCAGGACAATGACCCCAAATACACTGCTAAAGCAACACTTGAGTGGTTTAAGGGGAAACATGTAAATGTGTTGGAATGGCCTAGTCAAAGCCGAGACCTCAATCCAATAGAAAATCTGTGGTCAGACTTAAAGATTGCTGTTCACAAGCGCAAACCATCCAACTTGAAGGAGCTGGAGCAGTTTTGCAAGGAGGAATGGGCAAAAATCCCAGTGGTAAGATGTGGCAAGCTCATAGAGACTTATCCAAAGCAGTTTGGAGCTGTGATAGCCACAAAAGGTGGCTCTACAAAGTATTGATTTTAGGGGGGTGAATAGTTATGCACATTGACTTTTTCTGTTATTTTGTCCTATTTGTTGTTTGCTTCACAATAAAAAAAAACACCTTCAAAGTTGTGGACATGTTCTGTAAATTAAATGATGCAAATCCTCAAACAATCCATGTTAATTCCAGGTTGTGAGGCAACAAAACATGAAAAAGGCCAAGGGGGTGAATACTTTTGTATGGCACTGTAACTGCAACCAAAAAACTGTTTTGGTGAGGTACCAGAGAGAGACACGCCTTCCTCAAAAGTATTCAAGGCTAGAAAATCTGGGATCAGTGGTAATTCCTATTTTGGAAAAAGTGGGCTTCACGGAGGCCTCAGTTTTTCAAGTGCTTTGATGAATTGAACTATCAGTTCATTGATGGCCCACTGAATCCCAGTAAAGGTATGGTTTGAAAGGCTGACCTCAACTCCAATATATTAGAGATTAGCTTTGCTGCCAGGAAAGACCAGTGACACTGTACCCAATTCCCCTGGTAGGCAGCTTCCCAACCAGTTCCACTGGCATCTATTGTAATGGTCATCCAAGACTTTGCAGGAGAGAGTGGCAACAAAGCATGTTCCCCTTCTCGATCCACAAATGGGGACCCAGTTTTATAAAAGGACTAGAATTCTTTGATCTGGGTCTTTCAACTGCCACTGACTGAGAATTTTTATAGTTGTAAGAGAAACTGTACTTTTGGAGTATCAATCCTCACCCCCAGGTAAACGAAATTTTGAGTGGGTAGGAGATTACTTTTTTATATTTTGCTTACCTAGCAAATGTTTTTTACCATTCTACTTGCCAACTAGGCAAGCTATCTCTGTCCTGAGCCGTAAGATATCATCAAGTATATGGTATATACGTAAAAAGTATTTTTCTCAAAAGGTAGGCCACCGGGGCCAGTAAAATTTTTCTGAAAACTGTGGTTGATATGATGAGGCCAAAAAGGCAGGTAAGTTGGAAATTGAGCTGGACAACTGAGGAGCATATAAATCTTTTAAAGTCTAGGGTGTATCGGAATATGGAAATATGCAGCTTTTAAATAGATAAAAAGGATCCAATCCCCCAAATGAACAACTTTGAGGATCGTTTGCAAAAATTCTTGAAGAGCTTCTTTATAAATCTTTTTAGAAATTTTAAATCTTTCGCTGGCCTCCAGTCTACTGTTTTCTTTTGCACCCTGGCATAACAGAGTTTTCACATAAGAGAGAACATCCTTATTGTGACTGCAGATAAAGTTTTAAGCCTCATAATAGTTGAAAATACATGGGGTAAAGGGTACCATCATCCAAAATGATTTGAGAAAATTGGGACATGGAAACCGTTCCCCAACAGGTCACCACAAGGGGAGAATGGGACAATTGGGATGGACTATCACAGTACCAATTTGAGAAGAGTACACAGTTGATTATAAGTAAAGTATATTTTATTAATACAAAATATAAAAATGTGTCCCAAAGAGACATAAAAAATCACGTTTTATACATTCTAATGCCGTTCAAAGGTATACTGTATATCAACAATACATGCGTGTCACTACCACTGGATGTGCTCCAAGAAGGAGAACAGAAGTATAGTGGATCCTCACAAGTCATGCATTACTCTGTTAACATGTTTCGCAGGGGTTTGCCGCTTCATCAGGAGAGTATTTTCTGTGGTGGAGTAACAAAAATACATAGATTAAACAGAAAAAGAGATTCCTTTCTCAAACACTGCCGCTTACCAATGAGTTTGCATCAATAGAGCACCCAAAATTCCTCTATAATGAATGTGGGGGGCACATAAGGCATGAACTGCATATAGAACTGTGGTAAAAAAAAATATATAAATATACATAATCACTTATAGGGTAACCATCTGGTGGGATAATCAAGTGGAAGACTTATTGTGACTGCAGAATTCAATTTTTGCCAGATGAAAGAGTAGATGTGGTTGCTTGTGAGATTTTTGTGCATAATGACAATGTGAAAAAGTGCAGCTCTATTATAATTTGACTTGATGAATACTGTGATAAAAAAATGTGTAACCTATACATACAAATATGAATTTCCTTATAAAAGCAAAATAAAAACCAAAACCAATATACAATAACATTTTCATGCAAAAAATTTTTTAAATAATGTGTTAATGAGTAATAAGAAAAAACAACCTAAGGTGCAGTCTCTCATCTCCTGAGGAAGTCCTTGCAGGTGTAGCGTGTAAGGGGGTGGAGCTTCACTGAAGCTATCATCCTACTGGCACTCTCAGGCTGACTATCTCTGCAGATACTGAGACCCATCAGCTGACCAGCTCTGCAGATATTGGCATCTTCCAGCTGGTGATTTCTGCAAACAGAGACAGTTAGCTATACAACATTGGGTGGATGAGTATTACGCTTAAGCTGGATAGATGGTTTTAATCCCTAAAACTGTTGTTTATGTTTATCTTGTTAGTGTGTTATTGTAAGTGCTTTGGCTGTTTTTTTTAACAGAAAAGTTTTTATTAATCTCCGTCGGAGAAAGTTTTTCAGTACATTATACAATTAATAAACATAAAAAAGGGAAAATAAAATCAAACAGATCACAAAACAACAGATATTATAACAAAATGTAAGACCTAGTAGCCAGCATGTTATTTACATGTATTTCTCAGTACACAGCATCAGTATTGCATTCTTGTGTAAAAAGGGGGTAGGGTTGTCTTTAATTCAAGGGATAAGATGTCATAGGTATGAATAGTCCTATCCTGTACCAACCATATTTAGCAATAATGAAATTGTAAGGGGTTTCCTTGGGGGGTGAGGGGAGTGGGGGGAGACACCAAGGGTCCCAAATATGATCCGCCCAGCTGTACAGACTGGGACAGAATGGGGTCCTCTCTCAATATAAACAGAATTTTAGCTGCCAGCTCAGTCACCCCAGATCTTCTCAAACTTTTTAGGGCATTTACGACTCATATATGTAAGCTTCTAAAGTGGAAGGGTAGAGTCAATAAGCTTTTTCCACTGCCCAACCGTTGGGAGCTCCGGCTGCCTCCATTTGGTTAGGATGGCCTTTCTGGCATAGAATGAGGCATATAAAATCAGTAACCTTTTGTGAGTATTTGTGGTAATATTGTCACAGACACCGAGTAAGAGGACATGGGGGTCAAGCCCTATGGCCAAATTCCCAATCGAGTTGATACATTGCACCACTTCCCGCCAGAATTGTTGGATAAGAGGACAAGACCACACCACATGGAAGAATATTCCCACTTCAGTTTTGCATTTTGGACATTTATCAGATTGGGTGGGGTATATCCTAACAAGTCTCTGGGTGGTATAATATGCCCTGTGGAGGAATTTCGGCTGAATGTACCTATCCCTGGTGGATATCATTAAAGGTATATACTGTTGGATACCTTCTTCCCAATCGTCATCCACCAGGGAAGGCACATCCATCTTCCATTTATTAAAAAGCCCAGTCCCTCGATCGTCAGTCCCACAGGATATCCGAAGGTACAGGGAGGGGAGGATATGGTCCACATTGGCTGAAATAAGAAAGCACTCCACCATATGTGACTCCAAGTGAATGTCAGTGGGAAATTGGGCTTGTATGGCATGTCGCAATTGTAGGTAGCGAAAAAACATCTTCGCTGGAAGTTGGAAGGTGTGTTTTAGTTCATCATATGAGAGTAGCTTACCTGCTGGCATGATATGCTGCAAAATTTTAATATCATTTCTAGTCCAGATAGCTGGGTCTGGGATAGACAATAGATGTGGTAACCTAGGATTGCCCCATAGTGGCGTATAGAGGGAGAGTGTGTTAGGTGGGTTGAGTTTAGCAGTCAGTTGTTCCCAAACCACGGTGCTTTGGCTGTTTTAACCAATAAAACGGAGAGCATTCTTTTTTTGGTGTTTGTTTGTTACATGTACGGCTGGAGTTGATTTTTTTGCATTAGAATGTTTCTGTATATTGGTTTTGGATTATATTTGATTTAATTAGTTTTATCTTGGATTTAGAGGTGAATTAATTTTTGTATGTATTGGTTAGACGTTTTTTATCACAGTGTTTATTAAAGCGTTTGGTAACCCAAAAAAAAAAAGATCCACATAGTTACATAGTTACAAAGTAGGTGAGGTTGAAAAAAGATACAAATACAAAGATACAAATCCACTCCCCCCCCCCCCCCAACCATTCAGAGTATTCCCAATTTATCACCACCCTCTGAACTCGCCCTTGTAGCCAGTTGGTATGGACCTAATTGTCCATGCCAACGGACCTTACTTTGTACAGTAAATGTTTATGTGGAACTGCGTCAAATGCTTTTGCAAAATCCAGATACACCACATCTATGGGCCTTTCTTTATCTAGATGGCAGCTCACCTCCTCATAGAAGGTTAATAGATTGGTTTGGCAAGAATGATTCTTCATGAACCCATGCTGATTACTGCTATTGATACCGTTTTAATTTCTAAAATCTTGTATATAGTCCCTTATCATACGCTCCAAGAGCTTGCATACTATTGATGTTAGGCTAACTACTCTGTAATTCCCAGGGATGTATTTTGGCCCTTTTTTAAATATTGGTGCTACATTGGCTTTTCTCCAATCAGCTGGTACCATTCCAGTCAGTAGACTGTCAGATCCTGTTCCTTTAAAGTATTTTATACAGCACAATGCTTGTGCTGTGTCATTTGGCCCCCTGTAACACCTTGAATACCTGACTGATCATGCCTGGCATTGCCCTCCCCCCTGTTTCACTAGCTCCGATATATCAGGGCAGCTGAGCCCTGACACCGGAGTCATCCGTACGTGCCTTCGTCATACACAGCCTGCTATCTGTCTCCTCTGTCCCCCTCCTGTCTGTGTTTGTCAGCTTGTGACAGTGCCTGCCCCCTCAACTCCTGCTGCTCAAATAACTTTCAAATCTTCATACCATCCCCTCTATATTCTAATCCTGTGTGCACCTGTGTGAGTGATTTATGAAAAAAAGTCTGCTATACTCCATTTCACAGCTCTTCTCAGTGATCACATGATTGTGTGGCTCTCTCTCTCCTCTCCTCTCCTCTCCTCTCCTCTCCTCTCCTCTCCTCTCCTCTACCAAGCGACGTCAGTGGGGGAATCTCGGCCCCGCCCGCTGCATCTATCAGACGGGGAGAGAAGAAAGCTAGCCGATCATGTGATCGCTAAGAAGAGCTCTGAAATGAGGTATAGCAGTCTTTTTTTTTATAAATCACTCACACCGGGCACACAGGATTAGAACACAGCGGGGATGGTATGAAGATGTGAAAGTGACTTAACAACCACTCGGTTCCTCGTCCACACAGGTATCCTAGCTACTCTACACTCTTTCTCACTGGTACTTTAGCCTTTCTATGCACTACTGCTTCTCATGTCACTTTCCCCTGTCGGCCATCGGCCGACTATTCCCACTTAGCAACATTTTTCTCCACTAGCACGGGTCTTTCTCCCACCAATTTCATCTTTGGTCCCCTCTTGGTTTTCCTTCCACCTCAACTTTTCTTTACTCCACCACAGTGATGCCTCGTGGTCCCTTGCCCACTCTGATGGCCCACCCCAGGTCGCCCCCACTGGGCTGTCCACCGCGGCTCCCGGTTGGAGGTGTTTTCCGATGCTATCTGGCACCCCGCCCCCACACCAGAAACCGACCAACTGTATTAGTAAGTATGCATTTCGGTGCCATTCGAGGTCTTACTTTACCTCGACTCATGCCCTTATGAATATTACTAAAATTTACATCATTTTCATTCTAGAATACCACGCGCATGCTCCTGACGAATGGCGTATCAGCCACGAAACGCGTAGAGCTAAATAATGCCGTGCTTCAACCTCTCTACACCCATATTTCAAGTTACCATACAACTTTTAACTTCACAGGCTTAGTGAGGCCTTAGGTCCTGCAGGCACTACCTTGTAACTACATGTTTATCCAACATTGTTGTGCTGCATTATGGAATTTTATTACAGTTCTATCCAACCAATTTTTGCTACCCTTTTGTCTTATGATTGATTTATCTTGTACAATCTATTACAATTATGGTTATGTCATTTTATGGCTACTGTTGTAACTGTGTATACCTTTTTACCTTCATGATTATATATGTAAGCCTATAAGCTTTGTCAAGCAATAAAAGTCCTTTATTCAGCTAATTACCTTCTTGCTATCATATGCTTCATATAAAGTCCCATCCTCCTTGCTCCCCCTTACTTGATATATAAGGAATGGAAATACAAGACCCTACCGGGTCCTGTTTTCATATAGTCCCATAGGCAGGAAATACCTAACCTCACCAGGTTTTGGCTTCCCAAAAGTCCCTAAACCCTCTCCTTATGTCGTTTAACATAATTAGGGATGGAAGCATATGACAATGGCCCATCGGTTTACCCCTATTACAATCTCTGCATCGATTGACCTAACCTTTATCTTCCCCTGTTCTTATTTTTTTTATTGTCCTACCCATATTAACCTTGTTATTCTGTTACATCAATGTAATTATCTACAGTGGTGGGCCCTGGTTTGTTTGGTGCGGTTGCCGTGGCGTCGTATCCCTCTCCTTGTCCGGGGGCCGTGACGCGCACTACGGGCTTCCGCCCATCCCCCGCCTTGATGCCTGGGGGGGTGGTTGCACCTTACTGCATGTCGACGTCACGCATCCCACGCCACACATGCGGCGTCTCGGCGCCGCTTCGTGCGTGCGTCGGGCATTCCACACTCGTCAGCAATGGGGGAGGTATTGGGTTCCGGTTGGCCGGAGGGGGCTCCTCCGACCATCGGCACCCCTCCCCTGCACCTTGCTTGATGGCGTGACGGCGGTGGGCAGCCTTTGTGGTGACGTATTTAGGTGTGTCCTTCTGGGTGGTCCTGGCACTCGAGGCTCCCTGCACATTCTATTTCACACAGCCTGGAACCCCACCCTGCTCGGTTCCTCGTCCACACAGGTATCCTAGCTACTCTACACTCTTTCTCACTGGTACTTTAGCCTTTCTATGCACTACTGCTTCTCATGTCACTTTCCCCTATTGGCCGTCGGCCGACTATTCCCACTCAGCAACATTTTTCTCCACTGGCACGGGTCTTTCTCCCACCAATTTCACCTTTGGTCCCCTCTTGGTTTTCCTTCCACCTCAACTGTTCTTTACTCCACCACAGTGATGCCTCGTGGTCCCTTGCCCACTCTGATGGCACATCCCAGGTCGCCCCCACTGGGCTGTCCACCGTGGCTCCCGGTTGGAGGTGTTTTCCGATGCTATCTGGCACCCCGCCCCCACACCAGAAACCGACCAACTGTATTAGTAGGTATGCACTTCGGTGCCATTCGAGGTCTTACTTTACCTCGACTCATGCCCTTATGAATATTAATAAAATTTACATCATTTTCATTCTAGACTACCACGCGCATGCTCCTGACGAGTGGCGTATCAGCCATGAAACGCGTAGAGCTAAATAATGCCGTGCTTCAACCTCTCTACACCCATATTCCAAGTTACCATACAACTTTTACCTTCACAGGCTTATTGAGGCCTTAGGACCTGCAGGCACTACCTTGTAACTACATGTTTATCCAACATTGTTGTGCTGCATTATGGAATTTTATTACAGTTCTATCCAACCAATTTTTGCTACCCTTTTGTCTTATGATTGATTTATCTTGTACAATCTATTACAATTATGGTTATGTCATTTTATGGCTACTGTTGTAACTGTGTATACCTTTTTACCTTCATGATTATATATGTATGCCTATAAGCTTTGTCAAGCAATAAAAGTCCTTTATTCAGCTAATTACCTTCTTGCTATCATATGCTTCATATAAAGTCCCATCCTCCTTGCTCCCCCTTACTTAACAAGCACTTTAACCACATGCCGACCGGGCCATAGCCGAAAGACGGCTACAGCGCGGTCGGCTTATCCTGGGAGGGCGTCCATGGACATCCTCCCAGAATCCTGCTCTTGCGCGCACCCGAGAACAACTGTGACCATGTCATGACGCCGGTTCCTCCCTCCCCTCTCTGTACCAATTGGTACAGAGGGGGAGGAGAGGGGGAGGGATCGGATGGTAGCAGCGCTGTGGGTTGGATGTGCAGTGCCCACAGCGCTGCTCAGTGACAAATACAGTCACATCCAGCCATCCATGCTCAGCCATCCCTCCATGCTGTAATGCCCTGCAATACCCAGCACTACCCTGCACTACTCTGCAATACCCCGCAAAACTCTGCACTACTCTGCAATACCCCGCAATACTCTGCAATACCCTGCATTACTCTGCAATACCCCACAATACTCTGCAATACCCCACAATACTCTGCAATACCCTGCAATACTCTGCAATATCCCGCACTACCCTGCAATACTCTGCAATATCCCACAATACTCTGCAATACCCCGCACTACCCTGCAATACTCTGCAATACCCCACAATACTCTGCAATACCCCGCAATACCCCGCAATACTCTGCAATACCCCGCACTACCCTGCAATACTTTGCAATAACCTGCAATATTCTGCAATACTGAAAAAAATTACTGCGCTATCCCCAAGTGAAAAAATTATATGTGAACAAGCTGCAACCATACAATGTGAGACACATCCATCTGTTGTACAAATCAAAATTTAAAGGCTGCGCTGCAATAAATGACATGAAACGAATGAAATAATAAATGCATCTTGACAAATATCCATTTCTATGCGTGAATTATAATAGTGATGACATGACCCACTCAATAATAACCAAAAAAATTTGATAGACAATGTAAAGTCCAAACTGCAAAGTGCACAAAAGTATATAGTTCATATAAGAGCAAGATTTATGCCAGGAAGAGAGTGGTGAACATCTGAATGGTGTATAGCATATGATTGAATCACCCAGGGTTCAGTGATGATAGAAAAAACTCCTCCACCTATGTAGAAAGATGTCCCCTTACCGACTCCTAAGATCTCTTTTCAGGAGATCAAGCAGGCATATGGCTGTGTAACCCCAGCCTCGGGTACAGACCAAGAAGGTGACACTCATAAACTTCTAGGATGGGAATCCTCTGTGTGGCAAATGGTCACTCGGTTGTCATGTAAAAATAAGTAACAAAGGCTCCCATAGCGTAACAAGTTTAAACACTTTATTAAAAAAGTTAAAAGAATCACACTCACATTATAGTAGAAATCAAAATCGCATAATCAGTTGCCGGCCGGCTGCACACTGCTGCCCGTGTCTTCCGGGATCAGCGAGGATCGTGGTGACGTCAGCACGTCGCTCCTCCCTACGCCGTTTCGTCAGAGGTGGCGTCTTCCAGGGCCCTGTCAGTCACATCCAGCCATCCATCCATCCATGCTCAGCCATCCCTCCATGCTCTAATGCCCTGCATTACTCTGCAATACTCTGCACTACCCTGCAATACCCCACAATACTCAGGAGAAGTAAGAAAATCTATTTTGGGGTGTCATTTTTGGTATGTACATGCTATGTGTTAGAAATATTGTATAAATGGACAACTTTGTGTTAAAAAAAAATGTGTCTTAACCACTTCCCGCCCGCCGTCATATGACGTCCTTGACTTTGTGCAGGGATATCTGACTGATGCCTGCAGCTACAGGCATCATTCAGATATCAGCTTTTTCAGCTGGCGATTCCCTACTCCAAAGGAATGATCATAGTGGCTGTTCCACTGCTTGATCGTTCTTATGGGAGGCGAGAGGGGACTCCCCCCCTTCCCACTGCCCTCCAGTGCTTCTACCAACTCACCGCTACAATCGAAGCCAGGATCGTTTTTTTATTTTTTTTATTTCAGGATTCCCAGCCTAGAGGTGAGATGTGGGGTCTTATTGACCCCATATCTCACTGTAAAGAGGACCTGTCATGCCATATTCCTATTACAAGGGATGTTTACATTCCTTGTAATAGGAATAAAAGTGATCAAAAAAATTTTGGGGGGAAAAAAGTGTCAAACTAAAAAAAAAAATGAACAATAAAAAGAAAAAAACATTTTTTTAAAGCGCCCCTGTTCGTGTGCTCGCATGCAGAAGCGAATGCACATGTAAGTCCCACCCACATATGAAAACGGTGTTCAAACCACACATGTGAGGTATCTGTGCGAACGTTAGAGCGAGAGCAATAATTTTAGCCCTAGACCTCTTCTGTAACTCAAAACATGTAACCAGTAAAAAAATTTTAAAAACATCGCCTATGGGGATTTTTAAGTAGCGAAGTTTGGCGCCATTCCACGAGCGTGTGCAATTTTGAAGGGTGACATGTTAGGTATCTATTTACTCAGCGTAACTTCATCTTTCACATTATGCAAAAACATTGGGCCAACTTTACTATTTTTTTTTTTTTTTAACTGCTTCAGATCCGGGCCATTGCCAAATGACGGCAACAGCGCGGATCTTAATTGCCGGGACTACGTCCATTGACGTCGTCCCGTGCACGAGCGGCCTGCGCGCCCCCTGCAGGGCGCGCGCGGCGCGCTCGGTGATCAGCGAGTCTATGAGACTCGCCTGATCACAGATCAGAGTAAGGGGTTGGTCCCAACCCCTTACC
This sequence comes from Lithobates clamitans, assembly GCA_037952925.1. Lineage (NCBI taxonomy): Eukaryota > Metazoa > Chordata > Amphibia > Anura > Ranidae > Lithobates > Lithobates clamitans. Next base: position 4,832,420 of record JBBGZY010001072.1, read on the forward strand.
ACATGATCAGCTGTCAGCCAATGACAGCTGATCATGTGATGTAAACAGAGCCGGTAATCGGCTATTTTCCTCCTCGCGCTGACAGCGTGAGGAGGAAAAAAAAAACCCGATCACTGGCGGCCGTGATCGGGACATCAGTCCCGATCACGGCGATCTTGTAACACAGCAGTGCTGCCTACCAGTGCCCACCAGATTAACCCATCAGTGCCCACAGTGCCTTCAATCAGCGCCACCCATCAGTGCCCACAGTGCCACCCATCAGTGCCCACAGTGCCACCCATCAGTGCCCACAGTGCCATCCATCAGTGCCCACAGTGCCACCCATCAGTGCCACCCATCAGCACCCACATCAGTGCCACCCATCAGCACCCACATCAGTGCAACCTATCAGTGTCACCTACCAGTGCCCATAAGTGCCCATCAGTGCCGCCCATCAGTGCCCCCCATCAGTGCCGCCCATCAGTGCCGCCCATCAGTGCCGCCCATCAGTGCCCCCTATCTGTGCCCCCTATCTGTGCCACCTATCTGTGCCACCTATCTGTGCCACCTATCCGTGCCGCCCATCCGTGGCCATCAGTGCCGCCTTATCTGTGCCCATCAGTACCGCCTTATCTGTCCCCATCAGTGCCGCCTTAATTGTGCCTATCAGTGCCGCCTTAACTGTGCCTATCAGTGCCGCCTTAACTGTGCCTATCAGTGCCGCCTTATCTGTGCCTATCCGTGCCCATCAGTGCAGCCTATCAGTGCCCACCAGTGCCGCCTCATCAGTGCATATCAATGAAGGAGAAAAATGACCTGTTTGCAAAATTTTATAACAAACTATTAAACATGATTTTTTTTTTTTTCAAAATTTTCCATCTTTTTTTGTTTGTTTAGCAAAAAATAAAAACTCCAGCTGTGATTAAATACCACCAAAAGAAAGCTCTATTTGTGGGGAAAAAATGATAAAAATTTCATTTGGGTACAGTGTTGTATGACCGCGCAATTGTCATTCAAAGTGCGACAGCGCTGAAAGCTCAAAATTGGTCTGGGCAGGAGGGGGGTTTAAGTGCCCAGTAAGCAAGTGGTTAAAGCACAAAACTGTTTTTTTTCCCCAAAAAAAGCGTTCAAAAAATTGCTGCGCAAATACCATGCAAGATAAAAAGTTGCAACAACTGCCATTGTATATAATGTTTTGGGGTTCTATGTAATTTTCTAGCAAATAAATGAAGATTTTTACATGTAGGAGAGAAATGTCAGAATTGGCCTGGGCTCCCTGCATGTTGGGCCTCTGTATGTGGCCACACTGTGTAAAAGTCTCACACATGTGGTATCGCCATACTCGGGAGTAATAGCAGAATGTGTTTTGGGGTGTAATTTGTGGTATGCATATGCTGTGTGTGAGTAATAACCTGCTAATATGACAATTATGTGAAAAGAAAAAAAAATCTTGATTTTGCAAAGAATTGTGGGAAAAAATGACAACTTCAAAAAACTTACCATGCATCTTTCTAAATACCTTGGAATGTATTTTTTCTCAAAAAGGGGTCATTTGGGGGGTATTTGTACTTTTCTGGCAGGGTCTCAAGAAATTAGATAAGCCGTCAGTACTTCAGGTGTGATCAATTTTCAGATATTGGCACCATAGCTTTTGGACTCTATAACTTTCACAAAGACCAAATAATATACACCAATTTATACTTATTTTTACCAAAGATATGTAGCAGTATAAATTGTGGCCAAAATTTACGAAGAAAAATTACTAATTTGCTAAATTTTATAACAGAAACAAAGAAAGTTTCATTTTTTTACTGAATTTTCAGTCTTTTTTCTTTTATAGCGCAAAAAATAAAAAACCCAACAGTGATTAAATACCACCGAAAGAAAGCTCTATTTGTGTAAAAAAAAAGGACAAAAATTTCATATGGGTACAGTGTTGCATGACTGAGTAATTGTCATTCAAATTGTGAGAGCACCGAAAGCTGAAAGTTGGTCTGGTTAGGAAGGGGGTTTAAGTGCCCAGTTGTCAAGTGCTTAAGTCAAGTTGTAATAGAGCTGCAGTTTTTCATTTTGTCATTTTGTAAGATAGGCAAGTGAAACACGTTTTAGTGTTGGCAAGCTTGACACAGTTTTATCCTTTTTCTTCCTTTTGTTTATTTTTACTATTGGTATTTCCGGTATTCTATCGAATAGTGCATCTCCTTTGGATAGTGCCTCCGACGATCCGATGATGTGTTCATCAGCTGGCGTGATATCAACACTGCACATGCGCAGATCGTCGGAGGCATTATCCGACTATCTGCAAAGGGAGAATGTAATCGTCAGATTCTGCCTGACTCTCTGCTCATGTGGGAGAATTGGTCGATCACGAGACAGGCGTATTTTGATGTGTTGCACAATTACACTCTCCCTTTGCAGATCGTCAGATAATGCCTCCAACAATGTTTGCATGTGTAGTGTTGACGTCACGCCAGCTGATCTATATATCAGCTGGAGTGATATTGCGTACTGCGCATGCACCCATTGTCAGAGGCATTATCCGATGGGATGCGCTTTTTGTTAGAACACTGGCACTCCAACACTTGGCCTGCTGGTCTCAGCTTCTGTAGCTGCAAAGTTGCATGCAGCTGCTTTGGCCACCCCTGCCCTCCTCCTGTCCAATCACAGAGCACATTTTATTATGTGAACTGATTCACAAAATGGAAAGTCTTCTGTGAATGAACAGCAGAGGGGAGGAGTGGGCTGAGCTGTTGTGTGTGAGAAGACAGAGTATCTTGTGTCAGAGTGCCAGGAGTATAGTGATAGTTGTATTCCTGGTGCTCAGTAAAGCTGTCAGTTGTAAATTAAAGAGATGAATGCATAAGATGGCATGCACCACATTGGACCTAACTCATAGTAAGCAAGCAGATTTTATGAAGTGGCTGAATTCCTGTAGTTCAGTTTTAACCACTTCAAGACAGGGCACTTTCACTCCCTTCCAGTCCAGGTCATTTATCAGTTTTGCAGTGCTGTCTCACTTTGAATCACAAAATCAGACAAAAAACTCAGCGCTTAGGACAAAAATGAAGTTGTGCAGCCTCCCCTGATAGACCCCCTAGGGGGCTAGTACATGCATAAAATCAAATAAATTGGGGTGACTGGCGCTCCCTAACTAGGGGGGATAAAACTCTCTAGTTATACACCAACAGTGCTTGCATAGGCAAAAAGTGATAATCCACTAGTGATAGCCCCGTAAGATATATAACTGTGTTTATTCAAATCAGTTAGTGCTATATAAATAGATACCAAGAAAAAATTATATTGTAGTAATATTGACTGGTCAAACCAGTTGATAATACTATAAGTGACCATAAAAAGCTAGAAAAATAGTTATATGTCAAAGTAATAAAAATCAGTGATATATCAAATCATAAATGTTGCTTAGTTGTGTTAAGAGGTACACCAATCATGTATCAGAATATGTGCATCATAATAAGTCCAACAATAAAATATCCCAAAAAATTGTCAAAAAAAAAAATTATATTAAAAAAGAAGAAAATTAGTGAAGCTCCAAAATGGCAAAAGTGTTCAAACAATCTGGTGACTCTCGTGCTCAGTCAGAACAGGTGACTCTTGTGCTCCCCCTTATGGATCCCCACTCACCAGCTCCTCATACCCCTACAGGGGTGGTGGGCATGTATGGATAATCGAGGATGGTCTCCATTGGTAGTTCTGTCAATGTCACGTGCTTCCACCCGTTACACCAAATAAAGACGTCTGAACCGGTCATCCGCTCAGCACCACCTCAGCCACCATATCCAGAAAAATAATCCAGCAATTCTTCAGGGCTAAGTCCTCATTGGAAGAGATAAAACTCCCATAGTGTAGTAGTTTAAAAAAGTACTTTTATTTAAAATAAATCTAAAAACAAAAGTTTCCCTACATCAGGAACAAAACTAGGAAAAACACTACAGCGTATGATCAATGTGGTATACAGGAAAAGCCGTCTCGCAGCGTGCTCATCAGCTGCGTTCCAGGCTCCCTGTCTCCGTACCGGAAATGACGTAAGTGCGTAGCCCCGCCTTACACATTTCATCATCGACGTTTTCAAAGGCGGCCAAAGGCCAAACGTCAATGAACATTGTCACACTTCTTTGTTTACAGCACAAAAAATAAAAACCACAGAGGTGATCAAATACCACCAAAAGAAAGCTCTATTTGTGGGAAAAAAAGGACGTAAATTTTGTTTGGGTGCAAAGTCGCATGATCGCGCAATTGTCAGTTAAAGCGACGCAGTGCCGAATCGCAAAAAGTGCTCTGGTGAGGAAGGGGGTAAAATCTTCTGGGGCTGAAGCGGTAAAAGACCCCAAATCAGTGTATATTATTTAGTCTGCGTGAAAGTTATAGAGTCTACAAACTATGGTTAATATATTTGAAAGTTGATCAGTACTGATGTATGGACTGCTTATCTAATTACTTGAGGCCCTAAAAGACCAGTATAGTGCAAATACCCCCATATTATTGCTTTTTGGAAAGTAGATAGTACAAGGTATTTAGTAAGGGCATGGTAAGTTTTTTGAAGTTGTAATTTTCTGTCACAATTTTTTGGAAAATAAGGAAATTATTTTTAAAAAATTGCCATTTTAGCAGGTTATATCTCTCACACAGCATAGGCGTACTTATAATTACACCCCAAAACACATTCTGCTATGCATCCCGAGTATGGCAATAGCACATGTTTGAGACTTTTTCGCAGCCTAGATTCATAGAGGTGCCAAAAATCCAAGGAGCAAATTTGTGCTTTCAAGGGGCATAAATTATGCACGTAATTTCCTGACTACCTCGAAACACACACAAAATTACCCTATTTTGGAAAGAAAGCACTCCAAGGTATTTTCTAAAAAGGCACAGTGAATCTTTTAAAAATGTCATTTTTTGCCACAAGTTTTTGGAAAATGCAGGAAAGAAAATGAAATTTAATTTTTTTTTTTACACAAAGTTGTCAATTTATAAGATATTTCTAACACACATCATAGGCATACTTAGAATTACATCTGAAACACCTTCTGCTGCTCCTTCCAAGTACGGTGATACCAGATGTGTGAGACTTTTTTCACAGCCCAGCCACACAGAGGGGCCCAAAATCCAAGAAGCATCTTCAGGCTTTCTAGGGGCATAATTAACACTACGGTAATTAAAATCTAGTTTCCTGACTACTTATCACTTTTTTGAAGACCTTGGTGCACCAGGACAGTGAAAACACCCACAAAATTACCACATTTTGGAAAGCAAACATTCCACTGTATTTTCTAAGAGGCATGGTGGGTCTTTTGAAGGTTTAATTTTTTTTACTTAAGTTTTTGGAAAATACACAATAAAAATTAAAATTATTTTTTAACAAAGTTGTCATTTTAATAAGATACTTCTCACACATAGCATAAGCATACTTAGATTTTCTCCCCAAAACACATTTTGCTACACCTCCCGAGTATGGAAATACTACATGTGTGAGACTTTTTCACTGTTTGGACTGAATATATACCAGACATAACCCATTGTATCAAAACCAATGTACTGTAATGGTCACCTCTATATGAGTGATTAGGGAATATAGCTTAGTGTAGCGACAACTATAGCAGTCCCAGTTCCTATAAACCAAGCAAGCCTAGCCTACTGCTGCCCCCAGGAATGCCATGTGCTTCAGACAGGAAGTACAGGAGACTAATGAAACAAAGAACAAAAGAGTTCCAGGAGTGCAGTTGTCTGCAGGGGATGGCTGAGACTAGTGTCTTGCAGGAACATAGTCAGTTGGACATGCAGATGGATCAGTTCAGGTGCAGGCATAGACATGGTCAGCAAACAGGCAAATGATCGGTCCAGGCAACAGGCAGAAACATGGTCAATAAATACGCCAGGGTTAGCACAGGCGACAATCAGGAACATCAATTGCGATTGACTGCATTATTAGAGCTTGCTCACACGTGAGGTTGGAGGGTGGTCAAATCTTGTGGTTACACACCATTTTTACTGCCTCTCAACATCTACTCCTTTTTAATGCAGAGGTAGCTGCCAGTGATGTACATATTCCACAGCTGCAATGCTTTGCTTTGCATCGTGGCAGGAATTAAACCCCCTGTATACCCGTGGATCATGACCCATTCAAGTGAATGAGAGTGCTTGTGCAAGGACCAAGGGGTTAAAGCAGGTGGTGAGAAGGTGATACAGTGCCTCCCCTCTGCCTTATCTAATGTGCTAATCAGAGAAACTGGTATTGCTGTGGAGGTGATCAGGGGCACTGGGACTGGTGTGGCAGTGATTAGGGCCACTGTAACTGGTGTGGAGGTGATTAGGAGCAATATGGCAGGGCTGGGCTCAGCCCTTCCTTCCTCTGAGCTGGCCGCTCATCTGTCGGCTAATTGCCAGCTCCTATCTCTTCACAGTGACTCACCTGTTGATGATATTCTGCTCGTCAGTCCTGCCTACTTAAGACGTCCAGCCAAGATGATCTCTACCTTCGCCTTGGTCAACATCACAGAGACTATTTCCTGCGTTCCTGTTAAAGACTTGCTTGGCTGACATTCCTTCTGGCTCCAGATCGTGCTTGCTGTTCCACTACACTGATCTCTGGCTTCCTGACTTTTTGGCTTGTCCGACTATCCGTTCCGGTTACCGAACTTTGGCTATGTTTTGACTACGTTTGTTTCATTTACTTTTTTATTAAACAAGTGTGATTTAACTGTACTTCTGTCTCGGTCTGATTCATGGTTTCTGACAGTAGGCGAAGGCCATGAATTCAGAAGATGCAGTCAATCCACTTGTTGGTAATATTTTTTCCAGATTGGATGAGCAGGATCACCGCATGGATCAGTTTGCCATGGTGTTACAAACGCTCCTGAGTCGCACGGCTCACCTGGAATCTCCCACTGTGGCTGCTCCGGTACAACCTATGTTGCCTACTATCTCGGACAAAAGACGGCAAAGTGTTCACAAGATCTTTTATCATTGAATCTACATATTTGCCGACTTTTTCTAAAGGACCTTTAATGGCCGAGACAATCTTATAAAAAAAGAATTTTCAGAAAAAAAAAAGATAAAAGATCTTGTGAACACTTTGCCATCCATTGTCCGAGATAGTAGATATGTACTTGCAAAATTAGTGCAATGGTCCCTTCCTGCAGGTGCTTTGCTTGTGGGGATCGATGTGGAGAGTTTATACACATCAATCCCCCACCAGTGGCGTATCGCGGCCACTATGTCGTTTTTGGACCACCATTATCCCCTGCTGGGGGCCCAAAATGAATTTATTGTAGAGTTACTTGAATTCATGTTGAACCATAACTTTTTCCAATTTTTGGGCAAATATTATCAACAGGTGAGAGGCACCAGCATGGGGGCACCCTGGGCTCCATCTTACGCGTGCCTCCACCTGGGCTTCTGGGAGGAGGAGGTTGTCTACAAGTCCTCAATGTACCTCAGTCACTGCCTTTTGTGGCTGAGGTATATCGATGGCGTTCTCATGGTATGGGCGGGTTCAGCAGAACAACTTGTGGACTTTATGTCTCAATTGAATATTAATGAAAGGAACATACGTCTGACCTACTCCTACCATGCTGAGACACTTCCGTTTCTCGATCTACAACTCAGCAGATTTGGATGCAGAATTACCACCAGTACCTTCCGCAAAGAGACAGCCGCCAATACTCTTCTCTTGGCACAGAGCTACCATCCTAAGCCACTCATTAATGGGATACCCACGGGACAGTTCCTATGAATAAGGTGGAACTGTTCTGAGAATGAACAATTCCAGAAAGAGCCACGTGATATGTATCAGCGGTTTAGACAAAGAGGATACTCTCATCATTCCCTTAAAAAAGCTCAAAATAAGACAATGTTGAGTAAACGTGAAGAGCTCCTTACAACATCTAAAACCCTGCAGCTGAAGAACACTGAGCAGAAATTCCCTAGAATCATCACTAGATTTGGCTCTTAGTGGACCATGGTCCAGGAGATCCTTGAGAGGCATTGGCACATCTTAAAGTCAGCCCCACTAATTACTAATTTGGTGAGCCTAAGATCCCTGTTAATGGCCAGAAGAGCATGTAACCTGGGGGACTTCTTAGTCCACTCTGAGTATACGCGGACGACTAGTAAGAATTGGCTCACTAGGTCTAAGCCTCCCCCAGGTATGCATGCTTGTGGACACTGTAACATCTGCAAGTATATACACCAAACCGATGTGTTTGCCAATCCATGCGGAGGAAAAAACTATAAAATGAAACAGTTTAATAATTGTTCAACTACACGAGTTATCTATATGCTCACTTGCCTGTGCAACAAAATCTATATAGGCAAGATAAACGACCGCTCTGCATTAGGATTGACGAACACATCAGGGGTATTAAGAAGAAAGATGATGATCGTCCGATCCCCTTGCACTTTGCCAGGTTTCACAATAGTGACCCAAAAGGTCTGAGTGTTAAGGGAATCTATGTACTAAACCTACCCCCTAGACGTGGAGACTTTGATACAATTCTTCTCCAAAAAGAAAAAATGTGGACATACTACCTGGACTCTATGGTACCCAAAGGGTTAAATACAGAATGTAGCCTACAGCCTTTCCTAGAAAAGTAATTATTTTTGTAATATATTCTCTATAAAATATCTTTTCCCGGTATTTGGTGTTTGAATCTCCTGTCTCCACTTAATCTATGCCCCTTACTTATTTAATCTATACTTGATGCTGGTATTTTCTATTTTATAAGGATCAGATTAGCTTCATCTTCTTTAAAAGATACTGTTACTCTCAATGATGGGGTTCCATTTTCCTCCACCTTCTGCCATCTTAAAATACTTTCCTATGATTCTATAATGCCAGTGCACTCGTTACGTAATTTTTGCTGAATGTTCATATTGAGAGGTGATCCGGATGACATCTAGCGGTATGAGACAGCAATTACATCATCATTTTTTGCCTATTTAAATCCACTCCACGGACTCCTCCTTGCTCTGAAGAAACTAGCGTTCATTCCCTGGTGAAACGCGTCAGCAGCGTGAGGTCAGCACGTCACTTCGGAGCCGTGCACTCCTTGAAGCATTGGAGTGTGTTTGAGTGTCAGCATGTAACGAACAGCTGACAGCCGGCTTGTTCTCCGGATGCTTGCGGAATCATATGTGAGGTAACGAACATACAGCGAGGGATCATCTTACCCGGCACGTACACAACTATTTTGTTAAACATGGACTGGCGTCTTTAGCCACAAGTCTTCAGGGGTAGAGTAACGCTATAGGAGGATGACGGATATCGCCTAGTTGGTGAGAGATGCTTTAACCCATTTTATAACTGCATGTATATGGATGCGCTCTTTCAGCCCTTAGCACTCCCCCTGTTGATACCTGTATGGAAATCCATCTGAATGCCACTGCCCCGCTGTAGCTCACCTGAAAATCTCTGAACATTTAAGTCTAGCTGCTTGTTACATTTGTTGTAATCCTGTCTATTAATGATGATCTGTGTCTCTATATTTGACAGACCCTGTTGAACTGATACACTCAATTAATCCTAACCAGCACACTCCAATCACCCATCCATTTACTCAGTATACCACGTTTATGGCTGATAACTGAAGGAACTTAATTACTAGGAGTCTGCATTACCAAAGCCATCTGTTTTTGATCAAACCTCCAAGTTCAGCTTCCATTCTCAACTAGCTATTATCAGTGTTTGTAAGTGGTGACTGCAGTATGTATGTGGGATGTGTAGCCGCGGCTCCCTATGTTTTCAATTTTTGACAACGTTGTCATCATTTTAATTTATCTGTGCCTTCCCCTCCCCTTTTTTAGGTTTATTAGTGTGGTGTATATTTTTGTACCAATAAAGCAAGTTTTTTGTACTCCCCATAGTGTTCGGTTCTTTGCCCTCTTAAGAGAACTTTATTCTCTTAGTTTTTCCTGTATGCTCATAGGGCTACCTGAACTGCGTCCTACGTGACCCGTTTGGATGAAGGTTTACACACACTTGCTATTATCCTCTATAATTTTAATTATTTATGTAGGTTAATCCAGGCAAATAACCATTATTCTTTGCTATATTTCTGACCATCATAACAACTGGTCAGACCTCTTACCGTGGGCGCAGTTTGCTCACAATAGTGCCTTGAATTCTGCTTCCCGATTGTCCCCTTTTATGGCAAACTATGGTTTCAAACCTTCCATGATGCCTGACTCATTTGTTCCGCAGAATATTTCTGCTTTAGAGGAGCATCTCCCTGGTCTTTGTTCCACTTGGGCACAATTCCAGGAGGCTTTGCGACATTTTAATGATAGGTACAGACTCCAAACTGACCGCAGACACCTGCCTGCGCCTTCCTACCAGGTTGGGGACAGGGTCTGGCTGTCATCTCACAACCTCCGACTTCGTTTTCCCTCTCTGAAGTTCGCACCTCTGTTTATTGGGCCTTTCCGTATTTTTTGCAGGATTTACCTAGTGGCTTACGCATTAGATCATCCTTCTAATATGCGTATATCAAATGTATTTCATGTCTCCTTATTAAAACTTTTGGTCGACTTTACCACCTCGGTGCCATGTCCTCACCCTGTACAGGTTAAGAACTGTGAGGAGTATGAAGTACAGTCCATTGTTGACTCATCCTCAGATGTACATGCCCTTGTCCTCCTCCGTGATTTCTATAGACGTTTTCCCCTCAAGCCTGGTGGTCCTCCAAGGGGGAAGGGTCGTTGAGGAGGGGGTACTGTCAGGGCTGGGCTCAGCCCTTACTTCCTCTGAGCTGGCCGCTCAGCTGACGGCTAATTGCCAGCTCTTATTTCTCCACAGTGACTCAACTGTTGATGATATCCTGCTCGTCAGTCCTGCCTACTTAAGCCATCCAGCCCAGATGATCTCTGCCTTCGCCTTGGTCAACATCACAGAGACTATTTCCTGCGTTCCTGTTAAAGACTTGCTTGGCTGACATTCCTTCTGGCTCCAGATCCTGCTTGCTGTTCCACTACGCTGATCTCTGGCTTCCTGACTTTTTGGCTTGTCTGACTATCAGTTACCGAACTTTTTTTTTTTTTTTTTGTCAGCCACTTCAGTTAACTTAATACGGAGACAGCTTTCAGTTTGGTACTCATGTGTGTCTCTTACCTAGTCACATCATTGTGGCCTTTCAAACTTTCCTTCTTTTACTTTATACATTCCATATTTAAATAATTACAATAATACAAATGTGTAGCATATAAAACACCCAATTTGTGCATCGAGACCAACCGGCCACATAATCTCTTATTATTATCATGCGTGTTAGTACATTATTACTGTTCTGTCTGGTACACCATTCCCCCCCCCGCCCCCCAGTCACCCCCCCCTATCGGGCCCACATAATTCCAAGGCACACCCTATATTTGGCTACTGTTCTTTTTCGTTGTTCTCTCTTGGTTTCGAAACTCCAAGCCATGCCCAGCACGACACCTCTATCTGAGTGGAAAGAGGGTTGCTCTCGGCACTAAAATAGCACTGGTAAAGAGCACGGAATTGCTTGGACCCACAAGTTCCATAGTTTCACAAATGTGTTGTAATTGCCTGATCTGGTATAGAATGTCCTTTTGCTCCATACTGTAGCGTTAATGGTTTCAATCCAAGCTTCAGGGGTTGGGGGTGTTCTCGATTGCCAGGATTGTGCTATTAGTTTTCTGGCTTGGAACAAGCATCTTGCTATCGCTAAATCTGTATTCCTACCCCTCGGCCCGTTATTCACATAGCCCAACACACAGGTCATGGGATCAAGTTCTAAGTTAACTCTGAAGGTGGTGTTTATTTTCTTTAGAATCTCAGGCCAGTATCTAACTAATTTTGGGCACCTCCAGACCATATGAATTAGATCGCCTGTTCCCCTGCATCTAGGGCACTCATCATTGACTCTATGACCAAACATGAACAACTTTTTTGGTGTGTGATACGACCTATGCAGCAACATCAGGTGGGAGGCTTTTTGTGAGGGAGAGACCGACACCTCCGATCCAAATTCAAGAATCCTTCTCCATTGTTCGTCTGTTATCTCCCCCACATCGGCCTCCCACCTGTCCCTTCCCCCTGTTGGACCTGCCTGCGTGTTTATTCTCTTTGTAAGCTGGGTATATATCGTTGAAATCAAACCCTTGGTAGTCTCTGACTTAACTATTGTTTGCAATAACGGGATCCTACACCATACTAAGGGTTGTCTATTGAACTGCTTGCTCAATGCATGCCTAATCTGTAGATAGCTATAGAATACTTGGTTTGGTAATCCATACTCATGTCTCAATTCCTCGAAAGATTTCAGAGTGTCCCCCTCATATAATTGAATCAGTCGGTTTATCCCACACCTTTCCCACATCTTGTTCTTATCGACGGTTAGTAATTCATGCAGTTGCTTATTGTTCCACATTGGCGAGAGTTCTGAAATCCCTTTGTACCCCATTATTCTCTTGGTTGCCTGCCAGACCCTGGTAATCATTTTAAATGTCGGAATCTCCCCTTGCAGTGAATCTGCCTCCAGTGCTCCCACTAGTGAGCTATGTGGGTTCCCCTGTAGAGTAATTTTGACATTGTTACTTCCACCTCCCTCGGTGTCACATCCCCCTAGTTGTTGTAGCTGGGCTGCCAAGAAATAGATAAACAGTTGGGGAACCCCCAGACCCCCCTCCGTGGCAGGGCGCTGCAGTTTTTGTAGGCCAATCCTGGCCTGACCTTTCTTCCATATTAGCTCCCTGAAGAGGGATTGAATTTTTTGAAACCACTTCTCCCCAATCCAAACTGGGGAGTTGTGGAGTAAATATAACAACTGCGGCATCCATACCATTTTTATCAAGTTAACTCTACCCGCCACAGACAGAGGGAGTCTGCTCCAGGTATCACATTTTCTCTTAAATTTTGATAAGAGGGGGACCAAGTTGTCTTCAATAAATGCGCTGGGGTCCTTGGACAGGACAACACCAAGATACTTCATCTTCCCCGTAACCTTCAATTGGGGCAAGCACGTCGAAGTAGGATTGGCCAATAAGTCAACCGGCAGGAGCGATGATTTCTCCCAATTAATGACTAGTCCGGAGAACTTTCCGAAGTCCTCCACTAGGTGCATCGCTTTCTCCAATGAGACAGTCGTGTCCCCCAGGAAAAATAGGACGTCGTCCGCGAAAAGCGCTATTCTCTCTTCCCCCCCTTTTCGCTGAAATCCCTGTATTTCGGGCGATGATCTCACTGCTTCCGCCAATGGCTCCATGGCCAGGACGAACAGTAAAGGAGATAGGGGGCACCCCTGCCTTGTCCCTCTTTCGAGGGGAAAATTTTCCGAGTATTCGCCGTTTATCTTGAGCCTTGCCCTTGGGTGGTTATATAGGATTTTTAACCAGCTGATAAATACGGGGCTGAATCCAAACCTCTCTAGCACCCTCCATAGATATTCCCACTCCAGGCTATCAAAAGCCTTGGCAGTATCCAGAGACAATATAGCTCTGGATCCTACATTTTCTGTTGGTACCTGGAGATTCAAATAGGCCCTTCTGATATTTGTGCTAGTGGACCGGCCGGGGATAAATCCCGATTGGTCCAGGTGCACAAGTTTTGTAATACATTTATTTAGTCTGGATGCCAACACCCTTGCAATGATCTTAACATCTGTGCATAACAGTGATATCGGTCTGTACGAGGAGACTTCCAATTGGTCTTTGCCCTCCTTTGGTATAACTACTATGTCAGCCTCCAACATTGATGAGGGCAACCTTCCGTCCTTGACCGTTTGCTCCAACACTTTTAGAAGCTCCGGAAGCAGGACCTCTCCGTATTTCCTGTAGATCTCCAATGGCAGTCCATCCGGGCCCGGAGATTTCTGGCCTGACAGCTCCGATACTGCCTTTTGCAGCTCCTCCAAAGTCAGAGGGGACTCCATCTCGTCTCTATCCCTCTCCGAGAGTGCGGGCAGGTTCACCCTTTCCAAGAACCCATCCATCTCACTCTGATTCAAACCCCGACGTGACCTATACAGGTCTCTATAGAATGTAGAGAAGGCCTCTAAGACCTCGGCGGGATCGGATGTAATCTTTCCAGCCGGTGTCTTGATTGAGGAGATGGCCGGTGAAGATAGATTGGACTTAATTAAAAGGGCAAGCGTCCGACCTACTTTCTCCCCTTCGCCAAAGTAATTTTGTTTCTGAAAAAGTCTCTTGTTCTCTACTCTTCTGTTAATTACTTCTTTATACTCTTGTTGTTTACTAAGCCAAATCTCCTGTTTTTCCGGGGTTGGGTCTAGCACATATTGTGCTTCTGATTCCATGGCTTCCCTCCTAGCCCACACCTCCCATTCCCTTGATGTTTTCTTTGCTATAACCACCTGCTGATGTAGTAGTCCCCTAAGGTATGCTTTTAGGGTGTCCCACACTACCCCTACTGATGCTGTACCTGAATTAAATGTTATAAACTCTTTTAGTTTGAAGGCTATTTCTTCTGGGCTACGTATCAGGTCCAACCATAGTGGGTTTAATGTCCACCTTTTTTGGCTAGATCTAGTGTTTAAGTTTAGGGTCAAGGTCAGGGGTGAGTGGTCTGATATTCCCCTTGGTCCATACTCTATGTTTCCTGTTATTCGCAAAGCTTCACTATTACCCACTGCCATATCTATACGCGAGAGAGTAGAGTATGACCCTGAGTAACAAGAATACTGCCGAGTGTTTGGATTATAAGATCTCCACAGGTCACACCATCCAATCTCTTCGAGGAGTTGGCCTAGGCGCCCCTCTGGAATCCTTTCCGCCCGTGGGGCGGGCGGGAACCGATCCATTTTGTTGTCCAGAACTGCGTTGAAGTCCCCTACCACTATTATAGGAGTATCCACCCTACTATCTACAAACTCCAACAGGTCCAAGATAATCTCTGTTCTAAACGGAGGAGGGATGTAGATATTTGCTATCACCAGAGGTTTATTTTCTACAACGCAGCTCAAGAAGACATAACGTCCCAAAGTGTCTATCTTGGCTCCCCTGCAGGAAAATGAAATACCTCTCTTCACCAGTATACTCACCCCTCTTGAATAAGAGGTATGGACTGAGTGGTACTGTTCTTGAAATGTATTACTCTGAATTTGTAATTTAGTTTCATTGGTAAGGTGAGTTTCCTGCAAGCAAGCCAATTCAACACCATAAGCTTCCATCACCGAGAACACCGCTGCCTTTTTGGCAGGGTCACCCATACCCCTGATGTTCCACGAGCCTATTTTTAGAGTTTTAGAAGGCATCTAAAAAAGTTAGGAAAAGATAATAAAAAAAAATAACAAGAAAGAAAAAGAAAAAAGGAAAAGGCAATTCACTCGTGTATTTGTGTCTACAAATCTTAACGTCATCTCTGTGATTGTGACAGACGGGAAAGTGAAAAGGGGGAGGGGTCCCCGCGTCCAGGGATCGCTCCACCCCCGCCCCTTGTATTGTTTAACTGCAAAAGTAAACGCCGTGTGCAAATGTACTTTATTTTTATAAGCCCCCTCCTCCTAAGTGCGTGTACCTTTCGTTCACCCCATTGTCTAACCCTATATGTCACTGTAAGCCCCCCCCCCCAGCCCCCCCAGGATATACCCCCCTTCTCCCCATCCTTGTACGTGGCCCCCTCTCCTGCCTAACTAGGCTAGCCCTAAGGGCTTTACTTGTGACCTTTTCCCTCCCTCCCAACCATTCAAGAAAAAACTCCCTGCTCATGCACTGAGCAAATACTTTATGACACACTTCCAAACTCCCCCCCCCTCCCACAACCCTATTACCAAGCTTCACAACAACACCTTGCAAACCCCTCCCCCCCTCCCGCAACCCGATTCCAAAACATCAAAACAATACTAAGAACATACATAACTAGTGCAACCGCATCCCTCATCCGTGCTTCCATCTGTTGCACCCCTCCCCCCCTCCCCCATGCCATCCGCTTTTATGCTCCAAAAAAAAAAAAAGAACCCTTAACCAGCCTTATTCAACCCATAGGTCTACAGGTCCATTTTGTTGTCTTCAAGCCATTTTGTTGCCCCTGTCACTGTATCAAAAAAATGGGTAGCCCCCAGGGCAGTAACACGCAAGCGTGCCGGATACAGCAGAGCATATTCAATTTTGTAAGTCCGTAGGTTACGCTTAATGTCCCTGAATTCGGCCCTTCGTTTCTGTAAATCAGGAGAGTAGTCGGGGAAAAATAGGATTTTAGCGCCGTTGTGTAGAATATCCCCCATCTCTCTGGCCCTGCGCATCAGGATAACCTTGTCTTTATAATTAAAGAGTTTCATGATTATTGGCCTAGGATACCCCCCTGACGATGGAGCTTTAGTTGGCACTCTGTGGGCTCTTTCAATGGAAAATAGGTGAGAAAAAGATTCCGTTCCAAATATTCCCCTAAGCCACTTTTCCAAGAACTCCTCAGGGTGAGGGCCCTCACACCTCTCCGGTAAGCCCACCACCCTCACGTTGTTCCTGCGAGACCTATTTTCCATTTCCTCCATTTTGGTTTTGTATAGGCCCATCTGCGTTTTCATTGCTTTGAGCTCTAGCTTTATTGGGGCTAAATCGTCCTCCACCTGGCTCAACCTCTCTTCCAGTGTGTTTGTTCTAGCAATAGTCCTTTGCAGGTCTTGATTTACTGTTATTAGCTCTTCCTTTAGCCCCTTCAGTTGGTCACACAGGTCACTTAGGGAGGCCTTGCAGGAATTGACGGCGCACAGAACATCTTTCAGTGTGGGCTCAACTGTTACTGGTGCGTTTTGCTCAGCGACATTATTGGTTGTTGTCCCCAAAGACTCACCCACAGGGCTTTTACTGCTTGCAGTTTTTGTAGTGTGCATTACAGCCGGTCCTTTTCCTAGACTCTTCCTATCCCCGGGACCCCCCACGCAAGGTTTCTCCTGCTGTTGCTGGGTGCTTTTAAGTGGTGAAGAGGTAGAGGGATGCGAAAATTTTTCCAGTTTGGCCGCTGCTGCTGCTGCTACCTGATTCCCCTTCTCTTTAGATGTGTAGGTTGTTTGGGAGCTGGTGTTCTCCTGCTGCTGCGACTCCTCACCCTTTTTTCTAGTCATAGTTTATTATGTAGGCCAGGGGAGTATATGAGAGAATTTGATTGACCGTCTAGTTTACCTTGTCTTCAATATGATCGCAGTCCCGGTGGTGTCCTTCTTATGTTTAATTACTGTTGGGGCTATCACTCGACCTAATACAATGAATACTTCAGTGCTGTTTAAGATTTTACTTTATTGCCATGGATCTACATACATCTTGTTTGTATAGCCCTCCACAGACCAGTGGGATCCTCTCTCCCTCACAGGGGGCAAGCCACCGTGTTGCTATGTGTCCAGTCACCTGAATCTCCCCCTCACTACTTCAAAATGCAGCGATTCACCTCCTGAGGGGAGAAAAATTTTGGCTCAAGGGCAGCCTTAAAATATTTATTAGGATGCAGCTTATACCTTTATGCCCTTAAAAAAAAGAGACAGCAGCATAGGCAGGATTAAATAAATGGGCAGCTTGAGCAGCTTGAGCAATAAGCCTTCAACCTAAGAGCCTGTGCTTAAAAAGCCCAGTAATAATATTCTGCAAAAAAAAAAAAAAAAAGGAGGATCTACTCAGCAGCAGTATGTATCTCTCAACAGTCCCAACAGTCCCAGCAATACAAGTCCCAAACTACAAAAAACTACAAGACAACCCAATACTTATCCTTCCTGGATAGTCCTGGATTGACTGCGGCTCTCTGCCCAATAGGAAGTAGATGAGTGAAGGACTCAGTCAGCAGCCAGCAGCCTGTACTTGTCTCTCTCCTGTCGCTTCCCAGGTGTCTCTCAGCAGCGTGTGTTGTGTGTCGTCACTCCCAGCTGCCCCTCAGACCCCCCCACGGCTCTCTTCGCTCTCTCAGCTGACCAGGAAGGAGAGAGGGTGTGTGAGGATGCACCGAGCGGAATGGATGGATCCAGGAGAAGAAAAAAAAAAAAAAAAACAGGGAGAGCAAACGTCCGTCGGCTCAACACTCCTCACTCCACCCCCCGCACAACACAGCACAGTTCAGCTCAGCTCGGCTCAATCTCCTCCACGGCAGGCAGGCTTATAATGCTCTTTAAACATCTCTAGGCATCAGGTTCATGAAGGGAGCAGTTGGTAGGTGAGGGAGAGGTGCGCACAGCATTCGCCTTCTCACACCATGCTGCTACTCAGCACACACACCTGTACATCCGGCAGTTACCGAACTTTGGTTATGTTTTGACTATGTTTGTTCTATTTATTTTTTTATTAAACAAGTGTTTACTTGCACTTCTGTCTCGGTCTGATTCATGGTTTCTGGCACAATATGACTGGTGCAGTGCGATGAATAGGGACAGTGTTGACAATGAACTGCTCTGGTGACAGTATGTAAAAAAAAAAAAAATGTTGTCTTTTTACAATTTTATTTTTTTACCCTTTTTTACATACTGCCACCAGAGCAGTTAATTGTCAACATAGTGACATTGTACTGCTCTGGAAGGAGGGGGTTATTAGAGTGATGATCAATGTATAAGCAATCTGTGAAGTTTTAATTCATGAAACCAATGTTTACTACTGTTACACTGTGATTGGTCACAGCTATCACATGGTACAGGACTGCTGTGATTGGCCCTGGTACCATGAGATCACTGTGATCAGTCACAGAGATTACACAGCAGTACACAAGGCGTCATGAATGACCGCTTTCTTTACTACTGTAGCTCTGATCGTTGTGATTGCTCACAGTGATCACATAGTCCCAGGGCCGCTAGAAAGCTGGCACCAGCGGCTGATACAGGAAGGCGTGTGGGTATGCGGTTAAGGAAAGGTTGCACCAATGCAAAATTAAAGCTCAGATTTTCCTGAGGTTTGTACATTGAATAAGTTTGCTGAGAGGCCATGGCATGAGAAGTAGTTGCTGGACAGAGGGCTGTATCTAGATTGCAAAGGACTTAAGTGTATCCTGAAAGACCTACTTCATTAATTATGTCATCTGACGATTATACACTTCTTTATCTCTGGTTAATAAGCAAGCTTCACAGGCTATTTTGCCAGGTAGTGCTACCTTACGACAATCCCAGCATCCATCTGGCCAAGGTTGTGGATCATGATAGGAATAATAGAATTTTGAGGAGGACTGATAATAATCAGAATTAGATGCACAGCACCTGTTTCAGTATCCTCGATTGTAATTATTTTCTTTAGAAGAAGCTCTGCAACTAAAAGGGTCACCGAAAAACCTGTGTGTCCTGACCATGGATGCCCTCCCAGAACGAAAGAGCCGTGCTGTAGCCTCTTTCAACTATAGTGCGGTCATAAGGTGGTTAAGGTAGGCTCAGACCAGTGGCGGAACTACCAGGGTCACATAGGTTGCACTTTCAACCGGGCCTTGGGGTTCCACCACCATGAGGGTGGCCCAAGATGGCAAGGAAGGAAGCCAGGCAAAAATTAATAATTCAAAATAATTGACCAGGCCTTCAATTTAGTTTCCATGTGTTGTATAATGGGGATATCTTCAAACTGCAATAATCAGAAGTTGAAGGAGTGATCACAATGCCAAGATATGCCAAGATATTTAATCTTAGTCGTCCATACCAATGGGAGGTCCGGGTCAGCCAAGCGCCTAGCCTCTGTGTCAATGGGCAAAATATTCGATTTTTCCCAGTTTACTTTCAACTCAGAGAGAGAGTTTTCCGAGAAATGTGAAAGAATTAGGAGAGCCTCCTTAAGCAAAGATCCTGGTTCGTTATGAAAAAATAATAAATTATCTGCATACATGGCTAGATTCTCTCCTATGGTGCCCAATCGAATACCCACTCCTGCTTGTGAGCATCTTAGAGCTGTGGCCAACGGCTCCATCATCAGAGCAAAAAGTGCTGGGGACAGTGGGCAACCGTGCTGCGTGCCCCTCTCTACAGCAAAAGAAGTAGATAGAGCCCCCCAATTTGATCTGGGCTGTGGGAGACCTGTACAAAATCTCGATCCACCTGCAGTATTCCACCCCAAATCCCATGACCTCCAGGAGAAGTGAACATATATGGCCAGGCTACTGTATCAAAAGCCTTCTCTATATCCAGTGCCACAAGCGCTCTAGTGGAAGAGTTGGCTGGGGGCAGCATAGACTATATTTAACCATGTGATTTTAGGCCACACCCAATATCCAGCACAATTTAGCCACATCCATTTCTCTCTGCAACGCTTTTCACTTGCCTATAGCTTTGTTCTTTTTAGGTTCCAGGTACTGAGATTTGTGTCTTTGAGACTCTTGCTTGTGGCACAGTAGTTAAAGCAGATTTTGTGGGTTCTGAAAAAGTGTAGTATATGTTACTCATGTATACAGTGAGTAGGCTCAGGGTTTTTTTTCAATCATATCCTCTTTGAACTTTTAACATGATTAAGCCACACCCACTATTTGCTGTGGTCCGCTACACGTGCCATACAATTACTTGTTACTTCTTGGTGTACCTAATGGTGCTTCGTGTCTTCAACATTTCCAGCTATGCCCCTGACTGAAAACTTTTATTCTATTGGTTTTGATGTCCTTAAAGTGATACTAAAGTCTTGTTTTTTTTTATACTTACCTGCTCTGTGCAGTGGTTTTGCACAGAGCAGCCCCGATCCCAGTGGCGGCTGGTGCTCAGTATTTTGGGGTGCAGTAAACCAACACCACCGCCCCCCCCCCGAGAAATGGATGGGAAGTTGGCGATCAGAGGCCTTCTTACCTTGGGAGGCAGATGGTAGGGCTGCTGCTCCTCACTCCGGGGCCATTGCTTCTCCTCCCGGGTGAACAGGAAGTAGGTCCTGAGACCTGATTGGCCGGGAGTCCTAGACAATAGCCCACCACAACAGGGCGAGCTCAGGGCGCAGTGCTCTGCACCCCGAGCGCGGCCTATTTTAAGCCAATTAGAGCCTCAGGCTCTAATCATGTGCTTCAAAAAAAATCCCATTGAAATCCATGAGCCTGGTGCCCGGCATGTAGATTAGGGACCGGGCGCATGGATTAGGGGGCGGCGCCCCTGCGCCCCATATCGATGGGCCGCCACTGCTCAATTCTCCTCTTCTTGGGTCCGTCTTCTGTGCTCCTGGACCCTCCCTCCTGTTGAGTGCCCCCACAGCAAGCAGCTTGCTATGGGGGGCACCTGAGCCGAGCTACAGCTCCCTGTGTCCATTCAGACACAGAGCCATGGCCCGGCCTCACCCCCTTTCTCTCCTCATTGACTGACTGACTTTGATTGACAGCAGCGGGAGCTAATGGCGCATGAGCGGGTGCATGAGCAGTGCCGTTAATCAACTGACCCTCTGCTTACCTGACAGTTGTTCGTCTCCCATTGGTTTGCACCTATATGGTGGGTGTGTATCCACATTCCTCCAACATATAAAAAGAGGACTGCCCTTTAGACAGGCTGGATAACCTGGTAAATCCCAGTCCCCCTGGATTCAGGACACACCATTTAAATGCGTGCTGCATGCAAGTCTCAGCTGTTTATATATTACTTTTCAGAGCGCCCTCTCTCTTTATATATGTTTGAGTGCTCATTATACTTACTGTGTCTTCTCCTATGTAATCAGCTCTTCTTCCCAAACTTCTGAAAATCCTGCAGCCACTATATTTGACCATATTATGGGGACACATAACACAGATTACACACTATTTGTTTTAGGGCCGTCCCTGCATTTGTGATCCTTGTGAGCGTCTTTTTTGGCTGCAGCGTCACTACTCCTCTTCCCCTCATCCTACCTACAATTTGTCTTGAGCCAGAGACACTATTCTATCTCCCACTTCGATGTAACATCCTTTGGGGTACAGGGAATGTGATGAGGCACTGTGGAAGAAGAACCAAAAGACCATGTTTTGTATATAAATTAAACTGTAGCCACACTCTGTGAGTATGTCTAACTTTGCCTTTTAATTACATAATGCCATGCTGTACCTATCACCCATTGTTGATGTTACTCTCAATATTATAATTTGTTCATAGTAATGTATAATGACATGTTACTATTATAACCTTAGAAAATACAATCTGCTTTGAACATCCCCTAAAGAAGGAATTTATTATATTCTGAAACATGTTGGGATCTTTCATGTAATGGTCTGTGGTTTGGCCTCCTACCACGAGACCAACTGTGGTTATAAGACATCAGTTCTGTATAAAAAAACGTCACATCAGACTTCAGGCTCATTTTATACTGCAACATTGTAAGTGTGCTACTTTTTTTTAATAATAAATATTTACCAGGTTTTGTACTATGGAGTGTTTTATATCCTTTATGTACCACGGTATCCATGGGATGGTCTGATTGGCCGTGAAGGGGCTGCCTAGTATCCGTGACTGTGTCTGCTGTTCCTTGGAGCTAAGCTGCGATTCCTTGCAGGCATTCCCTGATCCTCTGTTATGGGGGATCATTGAAATCTGGTAAGAGTTTATTTCTGCTGATTGGTGGTGGATTCAACACAGCTCTTTACTCACAGCGCTTGAGGAAGGCTTGTTCACAATTCATGGATCTTTATTTCACAATGTACTGGTGATTTTTAATTTTTTCACCAGGTTCTGAAGTTCAACCAATTTATTACTACTATACATTTATGGACATATAATTTAATACTATTGATGTTCACCTTTCTATCAATTGAACACTTATGGACTTATTTATTTTGTTTTTTATTGATTGAGTTGTTTGTTCACTAGATATATTTTTATATTGCAATTTCTTTGACCTTTATCACATATTTATTTATTTCCACGTTATACACATGATTCTCCACAATATTTGGCTTATCCATGATATTGTTTTGATTCTTGGTCAGAATTTTATGGGTAGCGTGATTCTAATTTTTCCAACCAGTTCTGTATAGAAATGTGCACTGCCGAAAAAATTTGTTCATTTTCGTTTTATTTTTTTTTCGTTTTTCGGGTCATTCGTTATGATAGCAATTCGTAAATTCGAAAGTTCCAAAATCCGAAAAAAATAAAGAAAATCCAACAATTCTAAAGAATAACTAACTAACTAATAATAACTAACTATTAAATTAAAGGTATTGGAATATCCTATTAAATTTGGCTGGTAGTGAACGTAACGAATACAAATTGATCCGAAGCTATAAATTATCCGAAATAGCGAATGCCGCATCTAAACAAATGGAATGGAACAAATTAATAATAAATAATAATAATAAAAAGTTTTTATTATTATTATTGTTATTTATCATTATTAATTAGTTGTGTTCCATTCATTTAGATACGGAATTCGTTATTTTGGATAATTTGTAACTTCGGATAAATTCATATTTGTTACATTCACTAACAGCCAAATTTGAAAGGAAATTCCAATACCTAAAATTTAATAGTTAGTAAAAGTTAAGGTATTATTAGTTAGTTACTATTTCAGATTTTCAAATTTTCGGGTTTTCGAATTTAAGAATTTTCTAATTTACAAATTTTCAAATATTCGAATTTACGAATATTCTGAAAAATTCGTTAAACGGGTTTTCGTTAATTCGGATATTTCCGAATTAACAAATTTGTCGAAATTCGTTAAAAAACTTAATTGCTACCAATTTCGGTTTTAATGCTGTTTTTGTGATATTAATACTATCATTTTATATATTACAATAACATTTTTTGTACTTTTATTATACTTTTCTACTCTCTTGTCTGGTTTGACCACTGCTTTCAAAGTCCTGGGGCACCCCTCCGTTTTCTTCTCTCTCTATTTGGGATGTAGCAGTGATTCTCCAGCCCCCTTTTTTCTTTTTTCTTTTTTTTTTTTTTTTCCTTGTCAAAAGAAGTTTATTGAGTATACAATATTATAAAGATACATAAAGTAAGTTTACAAGGATCTATAAAGTAAGCTCATTGTTTTACAGTAGGGTTTATATAGGTAAATATCATGAAATTTCAAATATTAAACCTTGGGTTCACGTAAACCTAAATTAAAGATATATATCATTTCCTTAGTTACTTTTGTAGGTATTTAAATGATTTATACCTACTATACATATTGTTTACAGATAGAGTGTATATAGGTCAAATAAATTCTGATAATGCTTTAATCGTAAGGTGGAGAAAAGGAAAGGGAAAGAAGAAAAAGGGTAGAAAGGCAGAGGTATGGTCCACAAGGTTGTCCTGCTCGTCAGTTTATTATTATTTTTAGTTCTCTTTGAAGCCTTAGAATGGTTGTCTCTGTAAGTCATTTAATCTGTTACCATGGCAACAGGACAGAGTCATTGAAATTTGACTGGAACTGTTGTTTTATCCATGGATGCCAAAGTTTTTCAAATTTTGGAATTTGATTTTGATCGATGGCTACCATCTTAGCATGGGACATTGTATTATTCATTCTGTGAATTGTTTCTGCTAGTACCAATGTAGGAGATTTCCATGCCTTGGCCACTGTTTGTTTTGCAGCCGTTATTAGTTGGATCATAAGTTTGAATTGAGAGAGTGTTAACCATTCCAGTTTTAGATTAAGTAAAGTTATATATGGATCTGGTTGTGTTATTTTTTTAAATATTTTAGATGCAATCACGAAGACTTCCTTCCAGAAGGTTTGGATTACTGGGCACGTCCACCATATGTGTAAATGTGTGCCTATTTCTGGGCATCCTCAAAAACAAAGAGCTGAGGTATTAGGTGAAAATTTTGCCACTCTAGCGGGTACAAGGTACCAGCGAGTTAGGACTTTATAATTTGTCTCCAGTGCTAAGATGTTGGGTGAAGATGACTTAGATGTGAGCCATATGTTAGACCAGTCCGTGTCTTCTAAAGTTCGTCCCAGGTCCTCCTCCCACCTCTGAACGTAAGAGGGTCTATTAAGATTTGCTACTCCATATAATTGATTATAAAGTGATGAAATTTTACCTTTAGCAAATGGATCTTTTGTACAGATTGATTCAAAAATGGATAATTGGGATAATGGTGTATCCCCCTTTAGGAATGGTGTATAGAAATTTTTGATATGTAGATATCTAAATATCTCAGAGTTTGGTAGATCATATTTTTCTCTAAGCGATGGGAATGAAAGGAATGATTTAGATGCTATGAAGTCATTTAGTGTCTGAATGCCTGATGTTGTCCAAGCTTTAAAAGAATTTGGGTAGATCCATGCTGGATAAAAGGCTGGATTTCTGATAAAAGAAAGGAGAGGATTATGTGGAGATTGTAACTGATATTTGGTTTTTAGTTTATCCCAGAGAGATAAGAAGTGTTTAGTTATGGGATTATGAATTTTAAAGCGTTCTTTAGGATCAAGCCATAACAAGTTTGATATTAATAGAGGGTCATTTTCTGAAGCCTCTATAAATACCCATAATGGGATTTCCTGTTTTGCATGGTATTTGGACAGACTGGTCAAATGTGCTGCTCTGTAGTAGTTAGTAAAATTAGGGTATCCCAGGCCTCCTTTATTTTTGGGAAGTAGTGTGTGTATAGGTATACGTGGTTTAGAAGAGCCCCATATAAACGAAGTTGCTCTTTTTTGTACTATTCTCAAAAAATAGGAAGGGATTGGAATAGGGAGGACTCTGAATAGATAAAGCAATTTGGGTAGAATAGTCATTTTGATTGCATTAATCTTCCCTATCCAGGATAAAGGAAGTTGCGACCATTGTTTTATTAGATTTGTGATCTGTCTTAATACAGGAGGATAATTGGTTGAGAATAAGTCAGAATGAGATGCTGTTAAATGAATTCCAAGATATGGGATTGATTTTTCTGCCCATGTGAATGGGAGTGCAGCCCTAGCCTGGATCAATTCCATGTTTGTGAGCGAAATATTAAGCACTAGGCATTTCTTAGGATTAATCATAAGGCCGGATAGGGCTGCAAATCCATCAAGAGCTGGTATTAAGTTAGGACCAGAGACCTGTGGTGATGATAGAAAAAGTAATATATCGTCTGCAAATATACATAATTTGTGTGTAATACCTCCTACTTCAATGCCAGTTATAATAAGGGAGATAATGGGCAACCCTGTCGGGTACCTCTTTCGATATTAAAGGCATCAGATTTGTATCCAGCATATTTTATATAGGCTTTGGGTTTATTATATAATGCTTTGATCCATGTTAAAAAGTGGGGTCCAAAACCCCATTTTTGTAATGAATATTGCATATATTGCCAGGATACTGTGTCAAATGCCCTCTTAATATCAAGAGATAGAAAACATAAAGGGATTTTCCGTTTTTTAGCAATATGTGCCAATAACACTGCCCTGCGTATATTATCGCCTGCCTGTCTATTTGGCATGAAGCCTACTTGATCTCTATGTATTAATTTTCCTATAATGCTATTGAGGCGTTTTGCTATTATTTTTGCTAATAATTTAATATCAAGGTTTAACAGAGAGATAGGCCGATAATTCACACAGGAAGTATCATCAGAAAGGGGTTTTGGGATCATACAAACAATTGCCATTAGTGTTTCTTGCCGAAAAGAATGTCCTTCTAGAAGTTTGTTCAAAGTTTCAGTGAGAATGGGAGAGAGTATTTCTGAGAATGTTTTATAGTATAAAGCCGAGTAGCCGTCTGGGCCTGGTCTTTTGTTAAGTTTTAGGTCTTTTATGGCGTTAGCAACTTCATCTATAGTTATAGGCTCATCCAAACTGCTTTTTTGATTCTGAGACAACTCAGGTAAGGTTATTTTTGAGAAGAAGGATTCAGCCTCTGTAGGATTAAATTCATTGTTTGTCTTTGTATAAAGTTGCGAGATGTGAGTGAAATTTATGGACTATTTTAACTGGATTACAAGTATAAACATTTTTTGATAATTTCAAACGTATTGGTTTGAAAGATTTGTTAGTTGAATTTAATGCCCGAGCCAAATATGTACCTGGTTTGTTTGTATTCATGTAGAAATTGTGTTTGGAGCGTTTGAGGGATTTATCAACTGACTCAGTGAGAAATAGATCATATTCCAATCTAGATTTTTCCAGATGAGATTTTGTACTCTGAGATGGATTATCTTGGAATGATATGTAGGCTGCATTAAAATTGAGTTCTAGTTTTTTTGCTAAATTTTTGCGTTCCCGTTTAAATAGTGCCATTTGTCTTTGTATTGTACCACGCAAGACAGGCTTATGAGCTTCCCACATTGGGAAATGTTATTGGGGAAATGTCTGTTGTATTATTAATTGATATGTATTCCTTTAAAGCTTGTTCAATGGCCATCTGATGTAGTGGGTGTTTGAGCATTATGTCCGGTAAGTACCACGTTGGGTCATGCGCTTTTGGTATGGCTGAGGCTATAGTAGTGTATACTGCATTATGGTCAGACCACGGAATCGGAATTATATCTGATGCAATAATTTCTGGTATCATTCCTATTGTTAGAAAAATATGATCTATTCTGGTGAAGGTTTGATGAGGGTGCGAGAAATAAGTGAATTTCTTTTTCATTGGGTTACTTTCTCTCCACGAATCTACCAGATTGTATTTGGAAAGAAGTTGAGAAAAAGGTAATCTAGAGGTTATTTTGGATGGTGTAAAAGGTGATTTATCTAGAAATGGGAGGAGGACCTGGTTTGAATCCCCGCACATTATCACTGTTCCTATTTTGTGTGTATTAATCACTTGTAATATATGTGAGAGGAATGGTGTAGGTTGTTTGTTAGGAGCGTAGTAGGAAATCACCGTGATTGCTGTATCCATTATATAACCCATGAGTATCAGGTATCTACCTTCTGGGTCTTTAATTTCTGATGATAAGGTGAATGGTGTGGATCGGTGAAATGCAATTAGAGTACCCCTTTGTTTGGTACAGGCAGAAGCCGTGTAAATTTGTTGATAAAAAGGAGAAATATATTTTGGAGTAGAGTCTTTGGTGAAGTGTGTTTCTTGGAGGCATACTATGTTAGCCTTCTTGTTATGGAAAGTACGGAAGGCTTTGGTCCTTTTTTGAGGGACATTTATTCCCTGAACATTCAGGGAAAGTATATTCAGTGGTGCCATGGCAACAGATCAAATAGTTTTGACTTACTTTTTGTTATGCAGAGCTGACTGCGCAGATCAACCTGTGTGGACTGAAGAGATGAAAAGATAGAAAAGAAACCAGTGAATTCTGGAGTAAAGAGTAAACAAAAAACATATGAGATTAGATGATACATTGTATAAATTATTTTTTGCAAGTAATCACAATTTACCCGTGAAAGAGAATAAATATCTCTCTCAGGGGAATAAGTGCCTACGTCACACTCCCACATAATATGGTTGGGAGAATGAGGAGGGCTAATGGGGGTACACGGATCTTCCGCTTACAGGAGAGAAGTGCTATGTCAAAAGACATCAAAATGATGATTCATTAATTGGAGTGCAGAATATAGTTTTTGTTGAAATTATTTATTCCAGGGTGGTTGTATATGGTTAGTCTTGCCCTAGGCTAAATAATTCAGTTAGAAAGGTACTGTTAATAACTTTGGTATTGATGAAGATAGTTTGAATTATTTTGGGATTTTAACCCTTTTAGAGTAAACAATTACATATTTTATTCATATGTAACTGTTTAGATATGTTAACTCATAAAATTGAGGTTGTATTGCTTTAGATTAGAATAAACAAAAACATAGTTCTAGGTACTAGTTAGGTAATAATATATTTGTTTTAAGAAAAGAAAGAAAAAGCTTCCTTTACTTCTGGATTATTGAACATATTTGTCCTAAAAAGTAATAAATCTATTGTTATTACCTGAAAATATATAACTGAACAAGAATTTCCTTATTTCACTTA
This sequence comes from Lithobates clamitans, assembly GCA_037952925.1. Taxonomy (NCBI): domain Eukaryota; kingdom Metazoa; phylum Chordata; class Amphibia; order Anura; family Ranidae; genus Lithobates; species Lithobates clamitans. The sequence continues at coordinate 4,861,101 of JBBGZY010001072.1, forward strand.
TATATTCTAAGGCTATATGAATCAGAAGTAATAAGAAATATAACTGGAATGTAACATGATCCCACACAGTGTGTGACTATCAGAATGCAATTACATTCAGTTATAAATACAGGTTTTTTATAGAGAACCATCTCTTAGTGTAATAAATGAAGAGATATCAGGAATTAGGATGTCAGTCCATTGAATCTTCTTGGTCCATGGATGATGTGGCATAACGGCCTCTTTTGTGAGAATGATGATTCCCATTTTGTTCTGAAATTTTCTGGGTGCTGCCTGAAGGTGAAGATGATGCCATTCTTCTGCATGTGGGAGAGTTGCTGCTTGTGGGTTCTGTCAGATTTAATTTTAAAAGGGTTTGTTGTAGTTCATCTGCTGATCTGCTTCTGTAAATTGTACCTTGGTAGTTAAATCTGACTGAAAAGGGGAAGCCCCATTAATACATAATGTTGTGGCGTTGCAGTTCCATTAGTTGGGGTTTCATGGATCGTCTTTTAGTAATAGTAAGTTGGGATAGGTCAGCAAAAATGTGATAATTGTGTCCTTGAAAAATAAGTTCCTTTTTTTCTCTTGCAGCAATTAGTATTTGTTCTTTCGTTCTGTAATAATGAAATTTTGTGATTATATCACGTGGGGGTCCATCTTTCTTTTTGGCTGTGAGGGCTCTGTGTACTCTGTCCAGTTCTAAACGTTCAATAGGGATATCTGGCTTTAGTTCTTGTAATAGAGCAGTAATAGTAGATTGCAGGTCTGTCACAGTTTCAGGTATTCCCCTTATGCGCAAGTTTGAACGTCTGGCTCTATTTTCGTAATCTTCGAGCTTAGTTTGAAGTATTAAATTCTCTTCTTTTAATTGTTCCAATTCTGTTATATTTTCTTGGGTTGTAATTTCAATTTCATCCATTTTTATTTCTAAGGCTGCGGTGCGGTTTCCCAGCTCTCTTATTTCTTTGGTTAGGCTGTTTGTTATTTGGTCTGAGGTTTGTTTTAAGGCCTTATGAAGCATCTTTTCAAATTGTAATAATATTACTGGGGATGCTGAGGAGGCTTGTGGAGAAGTTTGTGAGAGGATTTGTTCTGTATCTGACTCAAATGGAGAGTCTTGCTGTGACATTTTCTGTCTGTGAGAGCGCCCTGATGCTGTATATTGTGAGGTGACTGAAGCTGCTTTAGTTGCAGTGAGTGCCTGTGAGCTCTTTGTGAGGTGATTTTTATTTCTGCCACGGCTTCCTCCCAGTACCATATTTCCTGCCCAAACTTTCACAGTTTGTTCCCTGGGGCAAAAAGGTTCAAATGGATACCTTTTGAGCCTGCAGGCTCCGCTTTATCCTTCTCTTCTCTCCTCAGCGGTGCGGAGCTCTAACAATGCATGTCTGCTCCCCAGCCCCCTTTTTTCAACCAGCTAGCTCTTCTCAATATATCCTGTCTCAGCCAATGAGGAGGGGAGTCTCGAGAAGCCGAGGCACTCCTTCAACAACGTTGGATCTAGATGGGGCTCAGGTAAGTATTAGAGGGGCTGAGGGGGGGCTGCATAGAATGCATTAAGATAAAAAAAAAACCTTCTGCCTTTACAAACACTTTAATTACTGCCATCATTGTGCCAGGAAAAAGAAGAAGAAACATAGGAGATAGATTCTGGATGGTAGCTTATGAAATGTTTCTTTGGATCATCTTTATATCATCTGTCAACGCGCTCTCATTCGTGTGTAGGCAGTCATTGGAACCGGACGTGTCTTTTTCTTTCAGCAGGTCGACAGATGTTTTTTTTTGTTATTGATGTGGATCTGCATCGCTTGATAATGTAATTGACAATGGATATACATCGAATAACGTTATTTTTTTTTCTTTTAATAAACAACTTGTCAAAAACCGTGTAAGATTTCTATTTACTGTTACATTTTTTTTGAATTAGTAAGGGTAGTATGTGCCCTTTACTTATTCACATAGGAGGGGAATCGGTATCGGAGTGCCCCCTTATTGTTAAAGGGGGCTTCCTGATTCTGATAAACCCCCTGCTCACAGCCCTCTGCAACCACAACATGAGGACAAGGTGTTTTGGCAAGGGGGGTGCCCCCTGACAAGTTATTCCTACCATGTTGAGGGTATATGGCCTGGTATTTTTCAGGAGGGGGGCCTGCCATTCAAAGGGTCTGGTTAGAGAGTCTTTGATCGTTGCGATCTAAATGAAATTTTAAGGGACTCCACATCAATTTGATTTGTACACCAGACCCTGATTAAGGATTAGGGTCTGGTTTGTATTATAGGGGGAACCCCATACCATTTTTCTTTCTTTTTTTTTTGCGTGAGGTCCCCCATTAATATCTATACCAGACCCCTATAGGTGGGCTTGCAGGTGATTTTATTATCCTGTTATAGTTTCATGTTTATCAGACTCCTACTTACCAGACCGGTGAGTCCGCTTGGGCAGAGAGTAGGCTCCCTTACGCGTCCGACTCGCGGCCCCTGGTAAGGTAACAGGAAGCACAGGAGTGCGGAGTGGTATGAGAGCCTGTGAACTAGAGTCCAGATGCTGGTGGAATAGCAGTCTATGAACAGCAGGTGCAGGCTGGAACACAGGCGATGAGACTGAGCAGGATGGTCAGGAGACAGGCTGGGTTCGGCAACAGACGGGCAGCAAGGTACAATAGGAGCAGGCAGAAGCGGAGTCAAACAGGCCAAGGTCGGGTACAGGCAGCAAGACGGGGAATCCAAGGGCAATCCGGGTCGTCAGGAGATCAGGTAAACAGGAAGACAAGACAGGAAACAGGAACTATGGCACAGGAAGCTGATGATCAGGCAGCACTGAACAGAGTGCCTGACAAACTTAAATAGGCCGGCTTGCTCACAGGCACTCCCTCTGGTGGCCAATCCCATGACCAGCAAGGTGAGCTCTCTGATAATGTTGCTGTCCTCATCAGTCTAGTCCTTAAAACCTTCCTGGTAAATTCATTGCCAAGCTCCTGATACCGTATTCTTGGTTTGATCTCCCAGTTCCTCTTGCTCTCAGTTCAAGACTAGGCCTTTCTACCTTCCTTTGCCCGATCTCCCAGAACCTATTTAGTCTTAAAGTGATTGTAAAGTCTCATATTTTTTCTATAAAAATAACAAACATGTTATACTTACCTCCTCTGTGCAGTGGATTTGCACAGAGCAGTCCGGAGCCTTCTCTTGTTGCATCCCTCTTCAAGCAAGCTTGCTGTGGGGGCACCCAAGCCGAGTCACAGCTCCCTGTGTCCATTCAGAGATGGAGCTGGGGCCCAGCCCCGCCCCCTCTCTCTTGATTGGCTAGCTGACTTTTGATTGACAGCAGCGGGTGCCAATGGCGCTGCTGCTGTGTCTCAGCCAATCTGGAGGGAGAGTCTCGGACAACCGAGCCGCTCGTACACATCACTGGACAGAGATGGGGCTCGGGTAAGTATTGATGGGGCTGCTGCACACAGAAGGTTTTTTATTTTAATGCAAAGAATGCATTAAGTTAAAAAAAACCTTCTGCCTTTTCAATCCCCTTTGACTCCTTGGATTCAACCACATGCTTATGCTGACCTGGATAGTACTTTGCCTGTTCTGAACTTTACTGTGTTCCTGACTATGTTGCTACTCCACACACACCTCACCTTGACTATGCCACATTCCCTATATCACCTTTGCTGGGAAACATATTCTTTATTAGACTCAAATAATCGGGCACTTACAAACAAGCTTATACTTACCAGCACTGTTCCCCTCAGGCGCTCCTGGCTTCGCCTTTTCTTTGTTTGCCCCCGTAGCAGCCTCATGAGCAGCTTCCTGAGCTGCGTTGCCTGCGTCCATAAACACGGACAGTGTGGCTCGGCCCCAACCCCGGCTCCCTCGTCACAGAATTTGACTGACAGCAGTAAGAGTCAGCGGCTCCCCCTGCCTCAGCAAAGCCTGTGGGCCCAGGAAGTGGGAGGAGAGAGCTACAACAGATGAGCACAGCATTGGATTGAGTGAGGACTCGGGCAAGTATAAGGAGAGAGTGAGGGGGCATACTTCTACCTAAACATTTTTTAGCCTAATGCATTAAGCGAAAAAACTTGCTTAGGCTTTGGAACCACTTTAAATTTGTGGGGACACAATATTTGCCAAAGGTGAATCATAGCAGTGAGTCAACTGCTCATAACAGAGACCCAACCCTTATTTATTGAAGGGCATACAAACATTCTTGAACTTTCTTTTTCTCAAGCAAGAGTATGAAACTATTTTTCTTAGTATTTACAAGATGATTCACTACCCACTACATATTCCTACGTACTCCTGGAAGAATTACATTTCTCAAATCTCATCTTTTTATTTTTATGTTGTATTTATGATATATTTGGATGTTGGCAAATCAACACACTCTATCCCAGAACATATCTATAATTTTCTTTTATGTTGTGACACACTTCTCTAAAGTCCATTTGCAGGAGCAAAGACTTTGTTGGTTCCATAAGAAGCTCAAACAATTTTTCAGGAGCTTACAATCAACTGATTAAAATTTATGATGTAACATGAAAAGCAAGAATTTACATTATATACTATATATTTGTTATAATAATTGCAAAACAACTTAATAATGTTAATCAGTTAAGTAAAGTCCCCCTTTTGAGGGAAAAGTACTCAAGTTTATTATGGTAACACTCATATGGAAGTTAATTCAGAATAACAGCAGTCAAAGCTTGGTACTTAGTGCACTTCTACAGCTCTCTGGGCCCTGAGCCACCCACCTGGATCTACCAACTCCTGTACCTTTTTTGAGTTTGATCCCGCTATCATCCCTTGGAAAGACCTTAAACTGTTACTAAACCCTGTAATATGAAAGTAGTAGTAGGAAGGAGGGGATTTCCACTTCAGCCTGTATACATGCCCACATGTGTGATGCAGAGGCGTAATTAGAATCTTCAGGGCCCTGGTGCAAGAAGCCATGAAGGGCCCCCACCAGGGGCGTTGCTAGGTCTAAAAAAGATCTCGGGCTAGAACCCATAGCAGCGAAGTAAAGAAAGTCATATGCTTGGACGGGCATACACATGTACAGTGCCTTGTATAAGTATCGTGTTTTGTTGCCTCACAACCTGGAATTAATATGGATTGTTTGAGGATTTGCATCATTTAATTTACAGAACATGGCCACAACTTTGAAGATTTTTTTTTTATTGTGAAGCAAACAACAAATAGGACAAAATAACAGAAAAAGTTAATGTGCATAACTATTCACCCCCTAAAGTCAATACTTTGTAGAGCCACCTTTTGAGGCTATCACAGCTCCAAGTTGCTTTGGATAAGTCTCTATGAGCTTGCCACATGTTACCACTGGGATTTTTGCCCATTCCTTCTTGCAAAACTGCTCCAGCTCCTTCAAGTTGGATGGTTTGCGCTTGTGAACAGCAATCTTTAAGTCTGACCACAGATTTTCTATTGGATTGAGGTCTGGGTTTTGACTAGGCCATTCCAACACATTTACATGTTTCCCCTAAACCACTCAAGTGTTTCTTTCGCTGTGTGTTTGGGGTCATTGTCCTGCTGGAAGGTGAACCTCCGTCCTAGCCTTAAATCACAGAGTAGTACAGGTTTTTGCTCACACAGAGTGGTACAGGGAATATCCCTGTATTTAGCACCATCCATCTCTTCCTCAACTCTGACCAGTTTCCCAGTCCCTGCTGAAAAACATCCCCACAGCATGATGCTGCCACCACCATGTTTCACTGTGGGGATGGTGTTCTTTGGGTGATGTGTTGGGTTTGCGCCAGACATAGCGTTTTCTTTGATGGCTAAAAAGTTAAATTTTAGTCTCATCAGACCAGAGCACCTTCCTCCATACATTTTGAGCAATCAAGTTGGATGGTTTGCGCTTGTGAACAGCAATCTTTAAGTCTGACCACAGATTTTCTATTAGATTAAGGATTCGGCTTTGACTAGGCCATTCCAACACATTTACATGTTTTCCCTTAAACCACTAAAGTGTTGCTTTAGCAGTGTGTTTGGGGTCATTGTCCTGCTGGAAGGTAAACCTCCGTCCTAGCCTCAAATTACACACAGAGTGGTACAGGTTTTGCTCAAGAATATCCCTGTATTTAGCACCATCCATCTTTCACTCAACTCTGACCAGTTTCCCAGTCCTGACTGCTGAAAAACATCCCAACAGCATGATGCTGCCACCACCATGTTTCACTGTGGGGACGGTGTTCTTTGGGTGATGTGATGTGTTGGGTTTGCGCCAGACATAGCATTTTCTTTGATGGCCAAAAAGTTCAATTTTAGTCTCATCAGAACAGAGCAACTTCCTCTATACATTTTGGGAGTCTCCCACACCCCTTTTTGCAACCTCAAAACATGCCATTTTGTTTTTTGCTGTAAGTAATGGCTTTCTTCTGGCCACTCTGCCATAAAGCCCAACTCTATGGAGCGTACGGTTTATTGTCGTCCTATGTACAGATACTCCCGTCTCTGCTGTGGAACTCTGCAGCTCCTCCAGGGTTACCTTAGGTCTCTGTGCTGCCTCTCTGATTAATGCCCTCCTTGCCCGGTCCGTGAGTTTCGGTGTGCGGCCGTCTCTTGGCAGGTTTTCTATTGTGCCATGTTCTTTCTATTTGGTTATCATAGATTTGATGGTGCTCCTAGGGATCATCAAAGATTTAGATATTTTTTTATAACCTAACCCTGACTTGTACTTATCAACAACATTGTCCCTTACTTGTTTGGAGAGTTATTTGGTCTTCATGACAGTGTTTGGTTAGTGGTGCCTCTTGCTTAGTTGTTGCAGCCTCTGGGGCCTTTCAAAAAGGTGTGCATATGTAATGACAGATTCTGTGACACTTAGATTGCACACCGGAGAGCCCCCCCATACATCAGGGTCCTAAGAGAGCCCCTCCTTACATCAGGGTCCCCAGAGAGCTCCCCCTTACATCAGGGTTCTCAGAGAGCCTGCCTTTGCAACAGGGTCCCCAGAGAGCCCCCTTCTTACATCAGGGTCCCCAGAGAGCTCTTTCCTTACATCGGGGTCCCCAGAGAGCCCCTCCTTACATCAGGGTCCCAAGAGAGCCCCCCTTACATCAGGGTCCCCAGAAAGCCCCCCTCTTACATCAGGGTCCCCAGAGAGCCCTTTCCTTACATCAGGGTCCCCAAAAAGCCTCCCCTAACATCAGGATCCTTAGAGATCCTCCCCTAACATCAGGATCCTCAGAGAGCCTCCCTACTTACATCAGGGTCGCCAGAGAGCCCCCCATACACCAGGGTCCTCAGAGAGCCCCTACTTACATCAGGGTCCCCAGAGAGCTCCCCCTTACATCAGGATCCCCAGAGAGCCTGTCTCTGCATCAGGGTCCCCAGAGAGCCAGTACTTACATCAGGGTCCCAAGAGAGCCCCTTACATCAGTGTCCCCAGAGAGCCCCCCTTTACATCAGGGTCCCCAGAGAGACCCCCCTCTTACATCAGGGTCCCCAGGGAGCCCTTTCCTTACATCAGGGTCCCCAGAGAGCTCCTCCTTACACCAGAGTCCCCAGAGAGCCCCTTCCTTACATCAGGGCCCCTGAGGGCCCCCCTTACATCAGGGTCCCCAGAGAGCCGCCTTTACATCAGGGTCCCCAGAGAGCCCCCCTTACATCAGGGTCCCCAGAGACCCCCTTCCTTACATCAGGGTCCCCAGAGAGCCCCCCTTATATTAGGGTCCTCAGAGAGCCCCCCTTACATCAGGGCCCCCTTACATCAGGGTCCCTAGAGAGCCTTCCTTACATCATGGTCCCCAGAGAGCCTTTCCTTACATTAGGGTCCCCAGAGTGCCCCCCTTACATCAGGGTCCCCATAGAGCCTCCCCTTACATCAGGGTCCCCAGAGGGCCCCTCCTTAAACTAGGGTCCCCAGAGAGCGTTCCTTACATCAGGCTCCCCAGAGAGCCTCCCCTTACATCAGGGTCCCCAGAGAGCTCCCCCTTACATCAGGGTCCCCAGAGAGCTCCCCCTTACATCAGGGTCCCCAGAGAGCTCCCCCTTACATCAGGGTCCCCAGAGGCCCCCCTTACTTTAGGGTCCCCAGAGAGCCCCCCTTGCATCAGGGTCCCGAGAGGGCCCCCCGTTACATCAGGGTCCCCAGACAGTCACCCCCCCTTTCAGAATTTCCCCTGTACCTGGCTGGTCTCCACTGTGCACCTTGGACCCCCAGCACATCTCTGTACCCACCTGGGTGGGAGGTGGGAGGCGGCAATTGGCAGCTCTATGGTGTCCATGGACGGCGGATCTCCCTGGGGCTTGTAGTTCTCTCTCTGACTAAAAAAAAGTATCTAAAGTTTATTAATCATAGGAAATACATATAGGCAAAAAAGTATACATAAGAAAGGATGCAATATATTTGTACAAACGTATAGCATAGGATACACAATCCAGAAACCCTACGTTTCAGAGATGTACTGTAGTCTCCTTCATCAGGAGTTTTCATAGGAAGCACAGTGTCTATAAGATGTTGAATATACGATAGTCAATAAATATGTCTAAAAGCATACTGCTGCATAATGATCAAACACACCATATATAGTACATCATAGTAGCTAGACAGGTACATACTCTAGGCATACTCTAATAACATAATCAATAAAACCACCTGGGACTATATTAGAACACCCTTCCCCAAAGTACCGACTTTCTATTCATTGCCCAAGGTCCACAAGGATGTACACAACCCCTCAAGAAGACCTATTATATCAGGTAGGGGGTCTATAAGCGAGAATGCTAGCCGTCTCATAGACGAGCACTTAAAACCATTTGTGGCTGGTCTGCAGTCATATGTAAAAGACACCATCCATTTTTTGAGTATCATCGAGAATCTGGTGATCCCTGATGGGGCACATCTTGTCACCATTGATGTAGAGGCACTCTACAGCTCCATCCCCCATCACAAGGGGGTGGCAGCTGTGAGGCATACCATTTTTCAATGTAGTGATACAGACTGGGGGTACAACGAATTTATCCTGTCACTCCTTGAATATATTGTCCAACATAATGTTTTTACCTTCCATGGCTCCCACTACCTCCAGGTGCAGGGGGTAGCGATGGGGACTTGTTGTGCCCCGTCTTATGCCAACTTGTACCTGGGGGAGTGGGAGAACATGTTCTTGAGTGATGAGGCCCTGTCGCTGTACACAGACCAACTTTTAGTGTGTTTTAGGTACATCGACGACATTTTCACCATTTGGCATGGTCCCTTGGAGTTATTGGACCAATGTCTGACGAGGATGAACCGCAATAAATTTAATCTGACTTTCACAATGTCCTCTGACACTATTACTATTTCATTCCTTGTTGTACAGGTCTCCAGGAATGATGATGGTACGCTCAGCAGCAGCCTGTACCGAAAATCCACTGCAGGTAACAACATTTTACACGCCTCCAGTTTCCACCCTGAGACCTTAATTAGGTCTATACCATATAGCCAATATTTAAGGGTTAGACGCAACTGTACCAATAATGAGGTTTTCCGACTTGAGGCTGGGAAATTGCGTGACAGGTTGCTGCTGAGAGGCTACTCCAAAACCTCTTTGAAAAAAGCATTCCAATGGGCGACAGCCTGTAGTAGACACAATCTTCTCTACTCGCAGCAGCCAAAAGAACCAGACAGCTCTCTGCGAATAATAACTAAATATTGTAACCAACACACTCAAATTGGCAAAATTGTCTCCAAATATTGGCACACTCTCACAATGGACCCCAGTCTAAGAGGTTTATTGCCAGAGACACCTCTTTTCACCTTTAGGAGAGCCAACTCGATTGCTTCCAGACTGGTCAAAAGTGAATACAGGGGAGATAAGGTAGTGGTTCACTGTAAATACAGAGGCACATACATGTGCGTTACTTGTGGTTACTGCAGATATATGGACACCAGCAGGAGCCCAACTTTACCCAATGGCCAGATCTTCAAACCCCTCCGTGGCTCTCGCGCTGTGCATCGGCACGCATGCGCCGCTCGGCCTGCTTCCTCTTGCTGCCCGTGTGGCGCGTGCGCCTGCACCGTGTGGAGGTGTGGCGCAGCAACAGCTCAGGGAGCCCGCCCTCGGAGGCTGGGCTGGAGCAGTCTATACCCAGCTGTTTGGCATCGCTAATCAGCTGGTTTGGGGAGAGAACGACGGGGCTGCAATATTTATATGCCCTCTCAATACAGGCCAGGTAAGACCAGGGACCTGACACTCTCTGGAAATTCCCCATATTTGTGAGATCCGCTGTACTGGTGAGACATTATCTCTATTACGTTTTGAGGTTGTATCCATTTACTAAGCTCTTCGTTTGCTATTTTACATAAACACCACTCTGGGCATTCCTAGCCATTAACACTAGTTTCACTTAACAGTGACCATTTGCAACCTTGGCTCTCCAGATCCTGCAGCAGCATTTTCCCTTGTCTCCACCGGTCTGTTTATTCTTCCATCTAACCTAGGTAGGTTTCTTCACTTTTTAATGTCACTTCTGTGGGGTATTTCCGTTCATGACATATATATTGCCATCCATAGGTTCACTTCTATACTCTTTTTATCATTTTTCTACCCCCCCCCCCCCCTTTTCCCCCCTTTTTGTTTTCCTTCCAGATCCTCCAATTTATTTTATTAACTCAGTACATGTGTCAGCCTGTCGCTGGTTTGGTTTTGTAATCCAGCGAGGCTGTTGGGTGATAGGAGGGGGACATTTCTCTTCCCCCCTTCTCTTTTTTTATATTATTTTTCATCTTATACTGAGTGCTTTCCAGTGGACGGGACTTGTGGGGGACCTATAGCTCCATTTTTTCCTCACGTTTTTTTTAAAGATTGTGGATGCATTTTTGTACCTGTCTAGCTACTATGATGTAAGTACTATACATGGTGTGTTTGATCATTATCATTATGCAGCAGTATGCTTTTGGACATATTTATTGACTATTGTATATTCAACATCTTATAGACATTGTGCTTCCTATGAAAACCCCTGATGAAGGAGACTACAGTCCATCTCCGAAACGTAGGGTTTCTGGATTGTGTATCCCATGTTATATGTTTGTACAAATATTATGCATCCTTTGTTATGTATACTTTTTTGCCTTACTATATGTATTTCCTATGGTTAATAAACTTTATATACCTTTTTTTTTATACATTGTTGTTATGGTTGTGCCTTCAAAATCCCACCCCTAGGGGGTTCCTCCATTTCTATTTCTATTTGAGATGTGGCACACCTTCATTAGAAGCAGACTGTTTTGGATATCCCTGTTTCATGTATCCACTGGAGAGGGGGGGGGGGCCCGACCTGGGCATGTATCATGCATCTTTAAGAGTGTAGAAGCAGAGCGACTCACTGAAGAGTGAAGCCGATACATGCCTTAGACAGAGGCCCCGGAGAGAGAACTACAAGCCCCAGGGTGATCCTGCGGCTCGCGGGAACCATAGAGCTGACGATCGCCGCCTCCCACCTCCCCCCACTGCATGGTAAATGAACAGTCAGGGGTGCAGGGGGAGATGCCAGGTCTTGGCCCCCCCCCACAGCAGCAGAACGACAGGGCCCAGTCATAAGTGCGACTGCAGCGGCCTCAAATAGTTTTGCCACTGGTGTGATGTCAATATAATGTGACCTGGCTAGCTCTGATCAACAAATAAATATGCTCTCTAGCATAAAAGACGCAACTGAGCATCTGCAAGTCAGCTACTCTGTGTTAGCTGGCCTTCCCCAGATAGACAGTGCAGGGAGGGAAGGATCTGTGCATAAAGGATAAAACAGCCTTTTTACACAATGCAGAGGATTAAAACCTTAAGTTCCACAATGAGTATAACAAGCATGCTATGCTGCATATACAAACTTATTTTACTGTTGTGGGTTTAGTATCACTTTAAGGATAAGTCATATTAGAGTTTCTAGTTCAATATGCATGCTGCATTTTCTAAAGCACTGACAACATAGATCCCTACTCCAAAGCTATTTTGTCACCTTATTGTAAGCAATCAAAAAAGAAAAAGAATCACCACGCTCCAGCCTGCAGCAAGTTTTTGTTTATTTAAAGCGGAGGTCCGCCAACATTTTTTTTAAAAGTCAGCAGCTACAAATACTGCAGCTGCTGACTTTTAAAATAAGGACACTTACCTGTCCAGGGCGCCCGCGATGTCGGCACCCGAGGCTGAACCGTTGCTGTCCCGTCCCGGTCCACGGGTGCTCCCGCCGCCATATTCGGTAAGGGAATCAAGGATGCCTTGCGGCTTCACTTCCTGGTTCCCTACTGCGCATTCGCGAGTAACGCTGCGCAATCCGAATGGTCCCTGCTGTCTCTGGGACCCGTGTGTCTCCCAGCAGACAGTGGGGGGGACGGTAAGTGGCGTAGACCCCCCGCGGGAGTCTATGCCCGGAAGTGGGTGCAAATACCTGTATTATACAGGTATCTGCACCCCCCTCCTCCCTGAAAGGTGTCAAATGTGACACCAGAGGGGGGGAGGGTTCCAAAAAGGGGAAGTTCCATTTTTGTGTGTAACTCCGCTTTAAACAGCAGCAAGTGTAACCTCTGACATGTTTTGTGCTGAAAAGAGCATTTTTGAAAGCTCAATCAACATCACGTTTCATCGGGAAACATAATTAAATTTGACCCCTCTGCTATTTAAATCCTGAATGATTCAGAGTGCAAAGAGTTGGACCAGTACCTGGAGATTTTGCAGTGGGGCCTGTGTCAAACATCTACCTTGAGTGGTATACATACCTTCATATGGAACATTACCGTTGTGGTTGGTAGGTAACTGTGAATATCATTTGATATGTTTGTGGAAACCTAAGACAGGGGCCAACATTTTGGGACCTAATAACGATTGCGTAATTCACAGGTGCTGCTTGAGTTAAATGAAGCAATTTGGCACCCCAGTTCGGTCCATGCTTGCCTGCTATAGCCAGGTCCTCATCCAGCTCGTTTGCTGACAGCCAATGAACAAGAAATATAGGTGACTGCTAGGGATGAGCTTCGAGTTCGAGTCGAACTCATGTTCGACTCGAACATTGGCTGTTCGCAAGTTCGCCGAACAGCGAACAATTTGGGGTGTTCGCGGCAAATTCGAATGCCGCGGAACACCCTTTAAAAGTCTATGGGAGAAGTCAAAAGTGCTAATTTTAAAGGCTTATATGCAAGTTATTGTCATAAAAAGTGTTTGGGGACCCGGGTCCTGCCCCAGGGGACATGGATCAATGCAAAAAAAAGTTTTAAAAACGGACGTTTTTTCAGGAGCAGTGATTTTATTAATGCTTAAAGTCAAACAATAAAAGTGTAATATCCCTTTAAATTTCGTACCTGGGGGGTGTCTATAGTATGCCTGTAAAGGGGCGCATGTTTCCTGTGTTTAGAACAGTCTGACAGCAAAATGACATTTGGAAGGAAAAAACTCATTTAAAACTACCCGCGGCTATTGCATTGCCGACAATACACATAGAAGTTCATTGATAAAAACGGCATGGGAATTCCCCACAGGGCAACCCCGAACCAAAATAAAAAAAAAAAAAAATGATGTGGGGGTCCCCCTAAATTCCATACAAGGCCCTTCAGGTCTGGTATGGATATTAAGGGGAACCCCAGCCAAAATATAAAAAAAAAATTGACGTGGGGTTCCCCCTAAATTCCATACCAGACCCTTCAGGTCTGGTATGTATTTTAAGGGGAACCCCGCGCCAAAAAAAAAAAAAAAAAACGGCATGGGGTCCCCCCAATAATCCATACCAGACCCTTATCCGAGCACGCAACCTGGCAGGCCGCAGGAAAAGAGGGGGGGACGAGAGTGCGGCCCCCCCCCTCCTGAACCGTACCAGGCCACATGCCCTCAACATTGGGAGGGTGCTTTGGGGTAGCCCCCCAAAACACCTTGTCCCCATGTTGATGAAGACAAGGGCCTCATCCCCACAACCCTGGCCGGTGGTTGTGGGGGTCTGCGGGCGGGGGGCTTATCGGAATCTGGAAGCCCCCTTTAACAAGGGGACCCCCAGATCCCGCCCCCCCCCCTGTGTGAAATGGTAAGGGGGTACTTACCCCTACCATTTCACTAAAAAACTGTCAAAAATGTTAAAAATGACAAGAGACAGTTTTTGACAATTCCTTTATTTAAATAGCTTCTTCTTTCTCCTTCATCTTCTTCTGGTTCTTCTGGCTCTTTTGGTTCTTCCTCCGGCGTTCTCGTCCAGCATCTCCTCCGCGGCGTCTTCTATCTTCTTCTCCTCGGGCCGCTCCGCACCCATGGCATGGGGGGGGAGGCTCCCGCTCTTCTCTTCATCTTCTCTTCTTCATCTTCTTCTTCATCTTCTTCTTCTTCTTCTTCTTCTTCTTCTCTTCTTCCTTCTTCTCTTCTTCATTTCTTCTCCGGGCCGCTCCGCAGCCATGCTGGCATGGAGGGAGGCTCCCGCTGTGTGACGGCGTCTCTTCGTCTGACGGTTCTTAAATAACGGGGGCGGGGCCATCCGGTGACCCCGCCCCCCTCTGACACACGGTGACTTGACGGGACTTCCCTGTGACGTCACGGGGAATGCCACAGGGAAGTCCCGTCATGTCACCGTGCGTCAGAGGGGGGCGGGGTCACCGGGTGGCCCCGCCCCCCGTTATTTAAGAACCGTCAGACGAAGAGACGCCGTCACACAGCGGGAGCCTCCCTCCATGCCACAGCATGGCTGCGGAGCGGCCCGGAGAAGAAATGAAGAAGAGAAGAAGGAAGAAGAGAAGAAGAAGATGAAGAAGAGAAGAAGATGAAGAGAAGAGCGGGAGCCTCCCCCCCCATGCCATGGGTGCGGAGCGGCCCGAGGAGAAGAAGATAGAAGACGCCGCGGAGAAGATGCTGGACGAGAACGCCGGAGGAAGAACCAGAAGAGCCAGAAGAACCAGAAGAAGAAGAAGATGAAGGAAGATAGAAGAAGCATTTAAATAAAGGAATTGTCAAAAACTGTCTCTTGTCATTTTTAACATTTTTGACAGTTTTTTAGTGAAATGGTAGGGGTAAGTACCCCCTTACCATTTCACACAGGGGGGGGGGGCCGGGATCTGGGGGTCCCCTTGTTAAAGGGGGCTTCCAGATTCCGATAAGCCCCCCGCCCGCAGACCCCCACAACCACCGGCCAGGGTTGTGGGGATGAGGCCCTTGTCTTCATCAACATGGGGACAAGGTGTTTTGGGGGGCTACCCCAAAGCACCCTCCCAATGTTGAGGGCATGTGGCCTGGTACGGTTCAGGAGGGGGGGGCCGCACTCTCGTCCCCCCCTCTTTTCCTGCGGCCTGCCAGGTTGCGTGCTCGGATAAGGGTCTGGTATGGATTTTTGGGGGGACCCCACGCCGTTTTTTTTTTTTTTTTTTTTGGCGCGGGGTTTCCCTTAAAATCCATACCAGACCTGAAGGGTCTGGTATGGAATTTAGGGGGAACCCCACGTCAATTTTTTTTTTTAATTTTGGCTGGGGTTTCCCTTAATATCCATACCAGACCTGAAGGGCCTTGTATGGAATTTAGGGGGACTCCCACATCATTTTTTTTTTTTAATTTTGGTTCGGGGTTGCCCTGTGGGGAATTCCCATGCCGTTTTTATCAATGAACTTCTATGTGTATTGTCGGCAATGCAATAGCCGCGGTAGTTTTAAATGTGTTTTTTCCTTCAAAATGTCATTTTGCTGTCAGACTGTTCTAAACACGGGAAACATGCGCCCCTTTACAGGCATACTATAGACACCCCCCAGGTATGAAATTTAAAGGGATATTACACTTTTATTGTTTGACTTTAAGCATTATTAAAATCACTGCTCCTGAAAAAACGGCCGTTTTTAAAACTTTTTTTTGCATTGATTCATGTCCCCTGGGGGAGGACCCGGGTCCCCAAACACTTTTATTGACAATAACTTGCATATTAGCCTTTAAAATTAGCACTTTTGATTATTCATGTTCGTGTCCCATAGACTTTAACGGCGTTCGCGTGTTCGAACAAATTTTTTTCCTGTTCGCATGTTCTGGTGCGAACCGAACAGGGGGGTGTTCGGCTCATCCCTAGTGACTGCACACCAGCTATATCCAAACTACTTCTTCATTCATGCATAAAAGCAATACACATTAGATGAATGAAGAACTGTGTGTGAAACGCGTCAGTTTTATATTCTTATGTATGTCTTTTATGAATGAATAAAGAAGAGGTTTGAGTACAGCTGGTGTGTGCAGTATCTAATATTCTTGTATAGTCACAGGTACTACTTGAAGATATTTATTAAGCATATGTATCTAGTCAGCCAGGGCAAGAAGAAATATTGGGACAGGGGTTTGACCATATGTAACTACTTTAGTTTTTACAGTAACCAATACCAACACTGAGAGGAAACCAGTAGTTAGGAAATATGTAAGTTGCAATGTTTCCCATTTGTCTGCCATGCTGATTTCGATGACCTCAGTACTTATGAGCTATTGACATAGAACATGGAATGGATTCAATCAGGACTCCCTGCTTTTCTATGACTTTTGTTAGTCCATGTGTGTTCATAGGCATGCGCACAGGGTGTCCCGGGTGTGCCTGGGCACATCCTAATCCTGGGCTCGACAATTCGTCAATCACAATCTACCCGTCAATTACGGTCAGGTGAAGGATAGACTGTGAAGTTTCCTTGCAGACCACTGGGAAAAAATAATAATATTGTAAAAAAAAATAATAGTAATACGAATAAAAAAACTACTGAGAGCATCCACTGCTCTACTAACATTGTCAGTTGTGCTACTGACACGTCCACTGGTCTACTGACTGACACCCCCCAATGTCCTACTGACACCATCCACTGCCCTACTGACATCGCCCACTGTGCTACTGACATGTCCACTGCTCTTCTGACTGACACCATCCATTGTCCTACTGACACCAACTTCTGCCCTACTGACACTATATACATACACACACACACACACACACAGTGTGTGTTTGAGCTTTGGGGTGCACACCCTAAAGCAATGGGCTGCACACACACCTATGTGTATGTTCTACATCAGTAAAAAATGTATGCACAAGTACAATCAGTGCAACAATTCATATTTAGAAGAGGGGATTTGCATGTTAATATTAAATATGAATGTTATAGTTAAAATAATATGTTGTAAAATAATCAGCAACATTATGCAAGCTAATAAGTATAGTATTTATATTTATTTTAACATGCGTACATTCAAATGGATTATTAATTAAGTTGGTTGTTAGCACTTTGAACTTGTCAGATAAGTTTCCTGTACATGTTCTGTGCAGAGAGTTCTGAACATGAAATGCGGGTATTATAAATAGAGCTTCTAATGAAGAAGAAGGAAAAAAAAAAAGTGACGGGGAGATGGATAACCTGCATGCTAAGAAGGAACACTAGTTCAGACTGGTTGAATAATGTTAACAACAAGTTGAGGTGTTAGGCGGTGGTAGCACTCAGAGAGTCTAACTTTAGAAACACTTTTTGGAAAGGGCACTAAATGTGTGTGGCAGGCCTACAGATTCACCTCTAGCTCTGTTTTTATTGAACCTGCCAGGAAAAAGAACAGCAGCAGTTTCTCCAGCTATACAATACTAAAAGTGTCATTCCAGCTGCTGCCGCAGTAAGCGGTAACACAAACTGACAAATGACTATGTGGACAAACATCTTTCAGTAGCTGGCAGTCAAGCAGGAGCATTCAACGTAGAAGGACATCATCGCCATTCGTTTCAGGTATGGGATTATTATACTGCATTTTTACGTCATGCATTTATTTTGCATTGCATCTAATATGCAAGTGTGAATGTTATGGAATTCAGTAAATAGATAATTTATTAGGCTGGTTGTTACATAGAATAACTTGAAAATTGGTTCCTTTGTCAAGCTTCTGCAACATACCTAAGAAATGGAAATGCAACTTAGAAAAAGTGAATTAAAATAATAGAGAACTCTGGCCTCCAAATGCAATACCAATCTGCAGTAGTTGAATGCTATATATTTAATACAGTCATCATTTTAAAAAAATGTGTGCCTTTTTGCTATGTGGCAATATATTTTGATATGGGCCAGTAAGGACATTCTAACTAGAAGTGGGATCATTAGTACCTATCTATAATTGTTTTTTTGTGGATTGCTAGTTAAAAAGAAATGTTCAATACATAGTCATGCATTAGTTAGTAATCTTTTTTTAATAGTTCTGAGCCCATTAACAGATTAAACTTTAAATCTAATTGTTTGCGATAGGTTTGTGCATTATGCTTGCACATTGCACACTAATGTTATATTAGCCTATAAGAGCATATCTGGAAGTGTGAATTTTCACGTGGCTGTGCTGTTCAGCTTTGACACTAGATGAATCCAGATACTGGCAGGTGCTACTGGTGTATAATCATGAATGGAGCTAACATACTCCATGGTCTCATTTTACCAACAAGTTCACAAATTAGTGATATTTATTTATGTTTCCTCATACGGCATATCATCAGGGTAATTTAATAAGGCTAAGAGCAATGTACAAAGTGCTGTACTTGCAATATTTAATTTTTTTTTTTTATTTATTTATTTTATTTTATTTTTTTTAACAGCAATTCTGAAAAAAGAATATGGTAAAAATTGCAAATAAAACAGTGCAACAAATTATATAAGCTTTATTTGTTATTATTATAATTATTTTGTTAAATTAGTCTTAACATAAAAATAGTTCCACTCAATTTGAATTTAGTCTCCATAAGCAAAAGGGAGCAGGTGAGAGCATTAGATAAATTACTGGATAAAAATTAATGTGGACCATATATATGTTTTTATGGTTAGTGCATGCATGCTAAGTGTTACACTAATAGAAATGTATTATCTCTGACAAAGATCACTTGCTATAAAGTAAAGACTGCTACAAAATTACAATGTTGCAGTCTGAGTGATCAGGGCTTCTTTTTGGCTAAACGCGTCAGTACTGAGTACCGCCACCTGGACTTGTGATCACAGCTCACTGTTGTTACTTGTAAATACAGAAACCTCCCTGCACTATCCCTATAACAGCAGAAGAGGAGGTCTACCACACCAGCCTCTTCCACAGCAGCCCCCAATACACGTTCCCGAGCCCTGCACATTATACATTTCAGACACTTGCGCCCTGTGCAATACACAATTCTGAGAGCTGGTCTCACCCACCGCTGTGCTTCTCTCCACTGGGGGAGTTAGCAATGAGCATGTGAACCCTGTACCTATTCTCTGAGAAAAACAAAGCCCTGTGATTGATCACTGATGGAGAGTAGACTAAGTAAATGCTTCCTTCTACCAGCCTAGGCAATGTCATGCAAAGCTGTAAAGTTACTGCAAGGTCTATTTTAAGTGCAACTGTGCACAGGCGGTGGGAGTATTCACATATCACTGACCTTCAGCCACTTTGGAATAATTCAACCTCAAAGTTTACAGTAAAAGCATTATCAGTTTCAGCAGCTTAGTTCACCCTGTTTTCTCTACCAGTAGTGAATTGACAGCCTTTCAGCCCTCTGATTTTCAGATGCAAACAGAGCAGGTACACAAGAAAAGAGGAAGAGCAAAGGCTGGACTAAGGCTAAAAGTGTTCAGTCGTTCTCTTGGAAACGTTGAGGATTAATTTCTTCACAATAGCTGTAGCTACAGGGATCACCTTGTTGTAGTTAATATAATGCTTCTTAAGCATACATATATACTTAAAGTGATATTAAAGGCAAACTTTTTTGTCTTAAAATAAAAAAAGATGTTATACTTACTAGCTCTGTGCAATGATGTTGCACAGAGCAGTCCCTTACTCCTTCTTCTGGAGTCCCCTTCTCCTCCTCTGGGTACAGCTCAGCCACAGTCCTTCCTCACAGGATTTGACTGAAAGCAGCAAGACGGGTCTCCTGTGAGACCAGGAAAAGAGAGCATTGTTGCAGCCAAGACAGCACTGAATCAGTGAGAGGAGTCAGGTAAGTGTATTTGATGGGGGGCTTGGAACAGAAGTAGTAGTGAGAGGTTTTATACTTAAATGTAGGAAATGCATTAAGGTAAAAAAGTGTTTTTGCTTTAGAACTACTTAAAATGTTCACCCCCTGGTCACAAATCCACATTAACCACCTCCCGTCTGGCCTATTACAATAATAGCGCTGGGCGGGAGTACCATTATCCTTGGAGGACGTCGTATGACATCCTGCCCCTCACGCGCCTCATGTACATCCTAGAGGCCGTGCAGTGGTGTGAAATGTGATCTGCTGTGTCCACCAGACACCATTGTACTGGGTCGGCCATGGTACCATTTGATCACTATGACCAATTACAGCGATCACATGTCAGTTGTACACAATGGCTTTCATTCATAGCCATTCATTGTGTACTATTGTGATCTCTGTGATTGGTCACAGTGATCGCATGGTACAGGGCCAATTACAGTGGGCCCGTACCATGTGATAGCTGGGGCCAGTCATAGCAATCATAATTGTACACAATAGCACATGAATATATGATAATCATAAAAATGATTGCTTAGAACAGTGATCATCACTGTTCTAAGCAATCATAGTGTAAAAAAATATCCTGATCACCTCCCAAGAGCAGTATAGTACTGCTCTAGTCACTGTATGAAAAAAAATGTAAAAAAAAATGATATATATATATATATTTGTTTTTTTTGTTTTTTTACATACAATCACCATACTGTTACCATTCAGTGTCTCTGATCTCTGCCAGATCGGTCATGTGGTGACGCTGCAATGCTCTGGTGATGGCATGTTAAAAAAACTGTGAAAAAATAATTGATTTCATTTCTTCATTTTCCAAAAAATTGTAACATAAAAATTATAACATCGTAAAACCTATGATGCCTCTTACTAAATACCTTGGACTGTCTACTTTCCAGAAGGGATCATTTGGGAGGTGTTTGCAATGTTCTGGACTTTTAGGGCCTCAAGAAATGGGATGAGGTCGTCAGTACATCAGGACCGATCAATTTTCTAATATTTATACATATACACACCATAGTTTGTAGACTCTATGACTTTCACAAAGACTATACGCTGACTTTAAATAAGGTTGTTAGGGTCATCTGGTATTTTTCTTTTCTGCCTCTAAACGCCCCTGCATGTTAGCCTATGTATCTATGCACACATAGGCGTTTAGAGGAGTTTAGAAGCAGGGGCATTTAGAGGCAGAAAAAATACTTGATGAGTGTAAATTCATCCAAACGCGCCTTAATGCTTAATTGATTTCAATGGCCAGAATAAATAAATATTCTGCCCAATGAAATCAATTAACGCTCACACGCTTGCCGTGCCTAAACACGCCTAAACTTATGCTGTGCTTAAATACTACCTTAGACTAGGTTTATACCTGTGTGGGTGGTGCCACTGAGGGACCCGCACAAATTCCTGCAGCTGCAACCACCCGCACAGTGAAATGCGGGACCCCATTAATCCTAATGACACGCCGCCCGCACTGGAAATTACACCTGCACTGAGAACCATGCTGTACTTGCAGTTACCACATAGGCTGGGATTTCCAAAGTAATGCAGGGCTTCTTTTCTGCGGTTCATGGGGCACAGCAGCCTATTCAAATGAATGAGCTATTGTGCCCAAGCATACGCAGGCCGCACAGCCCACACAAGTGTGTACCTAGCCTTTGTCACCAGTAGAGAACGTTTTCCTTCAGTTTCTTTCCTAATGATGGGATCACCGACGACAATAAAAACCCGACAGCTGAACGCCAGCCGCATTTTGAGTCTTGCACATTTGTATTTGCTTACTCTGATTTCACTGCACACTGTGAGCTTCTCACAGTGTTGGTTAGAAGCTGCAGCAAGTCAGACAGCTTGCCTCATTGCCTGGCTTAATGCCCAGCATCATCTTTTCCTTTCCTCCCCAGCCGTACTGTCCCTGCCCCACAGTTTTCTTTCACTAAATTTCTGTTCTTTCAATCATAGAGGCTCAGCACATGTTGGTGTTACCTAAGGTGGCCTGCATGCAAAGGCAGCCTGTCTAGGAACGCCCACTCCTTCAGGCTGACATTTTCATATTTGCCCAACTCTTCCCAAGACTCAGACCACTGCTTGCATCAGGGCTGAGGACTCTTAAGAGGAGTACTTGTGTTCTGAGGAAGTTGTGTACAGGACACTGATGGCCCCTCCCACCAGCTATGATCTGCCTGCTTTGCATAGAGAAACACAGAGACTAGAGTGTAATCACATCACTGGGTTGAAAATAAGGTATATAATTATATTTTAAAAGTTTTATTTAAAAATGCACTTGCATTTTAATGAGGGAGGAAAGGAGGAACCATGGAAAGCAAAATATAATTAAAAACAAATATGAGCTTTAAATCTACTCCACTCCATAAAAATGTTAAACATTTTGCTGGTTTCCTACTTTCATTTTTATGCGATCCTTAGAAGTTTTAATTTGAAAAGGTTGTTAGCATAATTTACCTAAAGTCATATGAATACAGTGTAGCGCATCTACTAATACCAGCTGACCCAATGCATTTAGGGCATGTGTATGTTATCTCTCATAATGATCACAATAACTGGACTCCTGGGTATCCAGTTTATGTAGTAAAGACAATTGGGGTACCTACTGCATACATTCTGCTACTGAAACCACTAAGCATGCCCTAATATCAAAACAGAAGGGCTACATCCTGCAGTAGTAGTCTTATATAGAAGATGCAGGCATTGCAATATCTTAAAAAGGCGGGGGTACACTAAAGTGTTAACATGATATAATATATATAATATAATATAATATAATATAATATAATATAATATATTTATATATAGCAGATCAAATAAATCTTCAATGAAAATGGACATTTTCTCTATGTAAACATTGCCTTGGCACTGACATTTGATATGGGTGAACATTACCTCTATCTACAGATCACTACACTTGGCACTACAAGGTGATAGTGAATTGGTGATGATTACATATGTCATTTATTAGGAAAGGTCTAAGGTTATCTATTTCAAGGGTGATCCATGGGAGATTCTAGCACACTGCAGTTTTGGAGTGCCTGATCAAGACTGAAGTTCTACACACAAGCCCTTTTTAAGCTCTGCTGTTTCCCCAGTAGAACTTATTCTATGATGGAGTGTTTTATTCACATCTGGGTATAGTGCGTGGTTATATCTGCAAGAAAGAAAATTCCAAACATTTATGAACCATTACAGTATATAATGGGCTTAACTTATGCCTAAACCCAATAATACCAATATTTGTCGGCGCAAGCTAAGCTGCTAAAATCTTGCAGGAAAAGTTTTTGGTCAGGTATGTATGAAATATTAAATACTTTATATTTACACATACAACTAAATAGTTCCGGGAGATGACTCCCCATAGACCCCTTTTTACCCCCCTCCCTAGCTTTTTGCAGTGGGATCCATACAGAATTTTGGAGCGAGAAAGACAGAATTTTGGAGCGAGAAAGACTCTTTGAAACATTCATAGTGCTTTGTGTAACCAATGTTAGGCTTTATGCACATGAGCACATTAAAATTCTCCTATCTATGATGGATCTTTCTGCCAGAGCAGAAAAATCAAGCATAAAATGTTCGTTTTGGCGTATAATTATGTATATTTTTGCCCATTTACAGTGTATGGTGTTTAGAAGCGTATGAGCATAAACTCATTCAACTGGTCTGAATATTAGTTTTTTGATAGCCAATGAAAAAAAAAGAAGTACGTAATTTAGTAAAAAAATAACTTAAACTCACCTAGGTGACGACAGCATTGATCCGCTGCTGCATCTGTCCTCCGCTGGATCTGAGAACTGAGCGATTAAAGAACGCTCAGTATTCTGTGAGCTGAGAGCCAGGGACTGTTAGTCTCTGGCTCTCTGCTGTGCCCCCCCCCCAGCGCTCACTGGAGCTCTGGGCTGTGGAGGGGATGGGAGCGGATGGCGGATCGCTGAGAGGCTGAGCCAGCTGTCAGTCCAAGTTTCTGGGTGGACCCCGACCATATGGTACGGATCTTTCCAAAGCATAAACCGGCTTTGTGACTTCAGCCGCCTGCAGGCTTCAGCTCACTGTTGGCTGAAATTGGATCACAGGAGTGCAGAACATAGGAGAAGTATAGCTTTGGCTATACTTCTTCGTTAAGTGAATGCATGCATTTATGCAAATATGCATGTCAATTATGCCAGTAAGCTCCGCTCCTGTCCAGGTTTGGGAGTTTTTTATGCCCCTGAACATTGCTCTAAAATAGCAATCTAAATGCCACATGTGCATGGACATGGACATATTGGCTTAAATGGAGCTGTGTTCAGAAGCATAAAAAAGCTGCATTTTTATGCACGTGTCAATGAGGTCTTATGTGTGTACTCTGTATTGTTTGCTTGTAAAATAAGTTGTTTTTTTTTATAAATTTTAAATCACAAGTATAACGTTTTTAAAAAACTAAATCAAATTGATCCAAATCAGTGTTTAAAGGGCTGCAATTCTGCTCGTTCTAACAACCAACTCTGACAATTACGGTAGTTCTTCTCTGCCTGCATTTTCCTAAAAGGCTATGAAAATGTAATGTGCCAACCACTGGGGAGGGACGGAATTTTAGTTTGTTGCCTATACCGAATTTTCATGGCCCACTGTAAAGTTTTTCTGCAATACAATGCAGGTGCAATATTCCACCACTTCCCTACAATGTAACCTTCCATATCCTCCATCTCCTCTGCTAAAGTCATAAATGTTGACCAAGTTGTGCATGCAATTGAGTATCACTGAAAAATCTGAGATCTGTAAAAACTAAGCCTGTCTTGATAGCTGATCTTTTAGAAAACTGATCTGTAGTAAATGTTTTAATGGACTCAACTGATTTCAAATGACTTTTCATGCGAGTATCATATTACCACTTGCCGACCGCCATATAGCAAAATGACGTTGGCAAAATGGTTGCGATATCCTGACCGGACGTCATATGACGTGTTCAAGATAACAAGCCGCTGCGCACCCCTGGGGGCGCGCATCGCGACGATCGTTGTTGCGGCGTGTCAGTCTGGCAGACTGCAACTCCGATCTAGGTAGAGTCTCTGACAGAGACTCTTTACCATGTGATCAGCCGTGTCCAATCGCGGCTGATCACGATGTAAACAGGAAGAGCCATTTATCGGCTTTTCCTCACTCTCGTCTGACAGACGCGAGTAGAAGAGAGCCGATTGGCTGCTCCTCTTACAGGGGGTCTGCGCTGATTGTTTATCAGCGCAGCCCCCCTCATATGCCCACCAGGGATGGCCACCACTGATGACCACCAGGGATGGCATCCCTGGTGGCAATGTGTGCCTACACATGATGCCAATCAGTGCCCACCAGAAATACCTGCCAGTGCCTCCTAATCAGTGATGCCAATCAGTGCCATCTATCAGTTTCCATCAGTGCCACCTATCAGTGTACATCCATGCCCACCTATCAGTGCCCATCAGTGGCACCCATAAGTACCTATCAGTGCAGCCTTTCATTGCCCATCAGTGGTGTATATCAGTGCCACCACCTATCAGTGCCCATCAGTGTCGCATATCAGTGCCCATCAGTTCCACCGCATTGGTGTCACCTCATCCATGCCCGGCAGTGCAGCCTCATCAGTGCCCATCAGTGAAGGAGAAAACTTACTTTATTTACAAAATTTTATAACAGAAACAAAGAAAAACCTTTTTTTTTCAAAATTTTTTTTATTTTGTTTAGCAAAAAAATAAAAACTGCAGAGGTGATCAAATACCACCAAAAGAAAGCTCTATTTGTAGGAAGAAAATGATAAAAAATGTTGTTTGGGTACAGCGTAGCATAACCGTGCAATTGTCATTTAAACAGCGACAGCGCTGAAAGCTGAAAATTGGCTTGGGCAGGAAGAGGGGACAGAGGGGAAAGTGCCCTGTATTGAACTGGTTAATTTCTCGATTTCCATAGAACAATAGTTCTACTTCTATAATAACTATGACAAGTGCATGGGCATAAGACTAGCTCTAATTTTTCTGAATTAAATTCAGTTTTCCATCCTTGTCCTTTGATTTTTTTTTCACTTGCTTTGGTCGAAACTGATCGTCAGATCATCCCTTTTAACTTAAAGCAGACCTTCAGTCATTTTTTCAACTTTCCATCTATTAAATCTTCTACCCTTGTTGTTGTAACTTTGGATAGTAAAACGTTTTTATTCTGCCAGTAAATACCTTATACAGCCCATTTCGTGTTTCTTGTCTGGTCATTAGCCTAGGCTTATGACATCATGCACAGCTCTCTCTCTTGTGAGAGTTTGCCAGGAATGGAGGGAGGATGAGTCATAAGAGGGCCAATTAAAGCTGCAGGGCTGCAGAGCTTGAAGTATGCCTCTGTGTGTTTGTGTAAATCCAGGAAGTGAACAGGCAGCAGCTTCAGCTGCCCACAGTTAAAATGGCTGCAGCCAGACATAGTAGAAGGAGATTTCTGCAGCATATTTGGAAAGTACAGAATCACAGTATATATAATGTCATGTAATGTCATGTTACAGAAAAATAAAAACTGCAGAAGTGATCAATTCCTTTAATATAGGGAATAGAACGAGGCAAGGGTGCTCCCTCTCCACTTAGTGACAATTTCTGAAAGATGACATTCCTATATGATATAGCCCATAAACTGCTGAAAATGTTATATCCAAAACTTCATGAGGCAACAGAAAACATTAAAACGATTGTGTTCTATTCATTCATAATCAAAACAAACAGCAGCGCTTACCAGATCAGGTGGATCTCAAATTATAGAGATCATACGAGCACACACAGTTGGACGATTCCACCCCTCCTGTGTGCGCTCGTATGATCTCAAATTATAGAGATCATACGAGTGCACACAGAAGGGGTGGAATCGCCAACAGATGAAACGATCAGCGATGGCAGGGATCCTTCTCCCGCTCCACACTGTTGCTGTGTTTAATTTCCTGGATCCTCCAAAGGAAACACTCCATGCAAGGGTATATATCATAAGATAGAAGAGAGAGGCTTCATGGTGCAGTACTTTAAAAGGTTTTATTCAAAAAAGTTTTTCATCAGCACTGACATCCAACATGAGCGATATGCAAACAATTCAAACACAGCCGCGGCTCAAGCCAGCCAGCTGTTGTGTGATGATGTCACGATCTAAAGCTCCACCCAACGCGTTTCCCCGTAGAAGGCATCAACTGGGAAAGGAGGCAGTTGATGCCTTCTATGGGGAAACGCATGGGGAATGTCTTCTTGTCACTAAGTGTTTAAAAATACAGTTATATTGCTACATTGTTGGTAATATAAATATCTGTTTATTGTTTGGACACTACACTTATAGCAGTCTTTGGACTATAAAACATATGATTGTTTCATCGCCTCTTTGTAGTTAATTGCCACTAAGTGTTTAAACACAGTTTTCAATGGTTACATTGTTGATAATATATTGTCACATCACTACTCATAGTTTATATATTTGGTTGCACATTTTTCTTTCCTACACATTTCTATAAGCTAGATATTCTGGTTTTGTTTGACGCTGCGCCTTTTTTGTTAACATATTCATTTTTGCATATATATTTTTTAACTTTCTAAAAATGTTTAATTTTTTTTATGCGCATATTTAAGGTTTAGCGCAGATTGTCCCATTTTATCTATTAATTGGACTATTGGTGAGATGATCCTCTCAGAACGTTCATACGAGGCATGTTCTTTCAGATAGTGTTTATCACATGGCAACACTTTTCTCCACAGTTAACTATTATTCAAAAGGTTTGATATGATTTGTTACCTTATAGACATCTGATCTCTTAGTTGGTTAATGATTATTATTCTATTGTACTTGGCTGTCCGTTATATTAACATGGATAACCTTTATCAGGAATATGCTGTAATGTCATGTTACTGTTATCTACTGCATACCCATAAAGAATTGAAGAAAAAAAACATAGTTATACCTATTTTTTTTATTCCCTAAACAGGAAAGGAAATCTAAAAACCTTATAAAATATGAACCTAAATGAAAAAAGGTGGAATGAGAACTACCTGGAAGAAATGCTATTTTTAACTTCTCAAAACCTACCAATGATTAAAGTTGAAGATAATTACACTATTGTCAAAGAGCTGGGTAGTGGTTCTTATGGACACGTACTACTTGCAATGAACCAGTCAAGAGGTAGGATTGAAACTTTTGATGCTCACCTTTCATGTACAGGCAGTACCGGGACAGGGTTGTCCAGCACCCAGGGCAAAGATCCAGAATTGCACCCCCCTTAACCCACTATTATTACATGCCATAGAATTAGTGTACCACCCTGCATACATTTTTTGCCCCTTTGCTTCACTGAACCCAGGGAAACTGCGCCTCCTGCCCACCCCTTGTCCTGGCCCTGTGTATAGGTAATAGAAGATGTCATTCATTGTGCAAATGGGGTCAGATACTGAGCCGTATATGTGCAATGTCTTACTCAGTGGACCTGTGTAAATTAATTGTGATACTATACATGGGATATCAGGATTGTTTGTTGGTTTAGAGTCGGGTACTGTGACCCATGACAGCAATTTTATGCAAAAATAGAGTTGGCTGTAGCTTTGAAGGAGAAGTAGGGCTAAAGCCCTACTTTGATCACTCAGTTTTTGGTGTAGAGGCGGCGAGGGACAAATGCAGCAATGGATTGATGCTGCATCCACCTAGGTGAGTATGTGTCTTAATACCCCAAACTTCTCTTTTAAACAAGCATGTATCAGGCATCAGCACTGAAAAATGCTCTAGTGTTTTGGGCCTTATATCTACAAAAAAGCAATAATCTTGCTTTAAAGGCTTGCATAACTGTAAGGGTGGGGTAGTATTCTCATCTACAGGAACACAGCAGTCAGATGCACTTTGTGAGCAGAAATTTAAAAGCCATATGTTAATGTTGAATATTTTTTCAAAACAAGAAAAGTATTTGCTCCTCATTTATTGATCCTATTAGTATATACCCATACAAGTGGCACATCTTTTACATACCATTCCCAGTAGGCACTACAAATCTTGGCACTACAAATCTTGGCACTGCATCACAACAGCTTCACAAATAAATTTAGATCATGCACAAAGCACAGAAAGCATGCCACGCTCTATGTTACCATAACACTGCATCAATATTGAGCGTTTATCTGGTTTAGTATGACCCACTTAGAAGATCTGAGAGTAAACCACGCGGCAATTTTTTGTTTAAACTAGACTGTTACTTGAAGCATGGGGCTGGCTTTTAACTTTGATACCATTATGACCTGACAGTGATGGTTAGTACAATAGGTCCGGGGAGGTCAGAAGTAGTGATAGTGACTGACAAGGAGGAAAGTGCGTAAGCAGCTGATGTGTGGCATAAGAAAAAAAATGTCAATCAGGGCAGCAAAGAACAGATACTAATGTAGTGATGCATTCTGCTGTAAGACAGACAGCATGAACGCAAGCGACTAAAGTGGAAAAGTAGTGATAAATGAAGTGGTACAATTCAGTTAAAGGATCAAATGCTGGAAATCTCCAGACTTTGTGAGGGACACCATTTTGATATTTTATTTAAACATGAAGTTATGAAAGTATGTACTTTAACAAACTTGATGAGCTTTGGGGACCAATCTAGATATGAAACTTCTGTGCAAAACATCTACCAAATACACTAGAAATACTATATCTGTGTAAATATTCTAGTATCTGGTAAACTGGCATTTTTTATACATTTAATGACCACCTTAGGCCAAAAGAAGTGAAAATTCAGTTGTGAGTAGTGAAATATATAACTCCAACAAAGACATTTCTATGGAGTGTTCTGGCTGTATGTGGCTCCAATATATCTATACCATTGACCCTCAACAAGAATGAAGCAAGTCAGACAGAAGTCAGAACTCCTTTATTAGCAAACTTGTTTCAGGTCAATGACTATTTTTAAATATGATTTATTTTTGTTTTGTTTTTTACAATGGAGATCACAGACTGTTTTGTGCACTGGTCTGACTTTGCCAAAGCATTAGTCCTTCTTCCCGGTACGGCACTTCTATGCACTACAATCCTTCGTTAGTCAAAAAAGGAATTGTGTGCTATTTCCTATTTTTACCCATTTCATCTCATAAATACACACACAATACAAATTGCATAGAATACATGAATACATACATATAAATGCTGTGTGCCAAAATTAAATTAACAAACTATGCAATCCAGACCCTTATGCAGGGTAAAGTCCCATTAATGTAAACACTTGTCGTGACATCTGCAGTCCAAACTAAGGCTGGATTCACACCTATGCAGTTTTAGTGCTTTTTGCATTTTGCAGATTTGCACTACAGTCCATTAAACATGGTTTCCTATGGAATACGTTCTTTAGTGCAAATCTGCAAAATGCAGAAAGCAATAATAATGCATAGATGTAAATCCAGCCTCACAGTCTTCTACCCTCTTTATTCTATAAAAGCCACACCTATGTGTCAATTGTGTGCCACAAAACTCCTCCGGTGTACCTCCAGTGTACTCACCCCTTATTGCCAGAACCAATAGAAACCAAGTACAAACTCACTTTATCCCCGTTCAGGGGGTTAGGTAAGTATTTCAGCTCCCTCGGCAGTAACCTCATTCACATTCAGGATTTTTTCTCAAAACAGAATCAGACTCATAGTGCTCTTCATTTATTTATTTAAAACAAAATTAAAAACACTCATTCACTAATGCACTCTGCCTCGTGCATACAGGTCTATGTGACAAATTGCAGCCGGCTTTCGATCTCTACCACAAGCCTCATATACCTATGATTTCTGGTTAGCTTTCCCATACCTCTTCCTGTTGCATCGTGATGTCACCTCGTAACTGAACCCTACACATTACATCATAAGACTTCATCGGGGACTTAGAGGGGGGTGATGTGCAAATCATACTTATGGATTATTTTTTTTGTTTTGTTTCCATGACCTTATTGCTAAACTGGCTCTCTTTCTCCTCTGTGTTTAATGCCATCCTTTCTTCTTTGGTCATGCATACAGTAAAAGGCTCTTACAGACATGTGTCTACACCATCTAGCTGTATCCTTTGCCAAAACATTGCAAAGATTAATCCCCTGCTCTCAGAAAACCTTAACCAGTGCAAAAAAAATGATACATATCCTTGTTTATTTTATATTACAGGGAATCTAATGGCTCTGAAGTTTATGCAGAAAAACATAACAGACCTCCATGTTTTCCTTATTGAATACTGTCTATCCCTCAGTTTGTCAACTCACCCATGCATTATCAATACTTTTGGAATCGCTTTCCAGACAGAAAGACATTATGTCTTTGCCCAGGAACTTGCAAATGATAACCTCTTCTCCCTCATGAAGCCTCAGGTAAATAGAGATCTGACAAGAGATATATCATGTTTCAGCTTTATATTTTGCAATTCTTTAGAATACTTTAGAATACTCCAGCTTGGCTCAGCTGTCTTTGAATTATATCTTTCATACATTCCAAACCACTTATTTCTACATGTCTCTGCAGCCCATCCAGAGAGGTATTAGACAGGTATATGTGGCCTGTCCAAAGAAGTAGTATTCCAAAGAGGTACTTGTCCAGATGATAAGTGCGGCTTTCACACTTTGGCCTGCACCCTACTGGCATGAACTAATGAGCTGCCTGCTTTGTTGCCAGTAATTAATATGGATCACTGTATTCCATAGTGTGTGAAACATGTAGTTATCAACTGGATAGGTACAAGGTGATAAAAAGCTATTTGGTCAGGCTGCGGGGGGCAAGTTAGAATAAAAAAATCTCTCATATCTTAGAGGGCCTTTGGTTCGAAATTTTCTATTTCTGTTTTTTCAGTTTCACCCATCTCCTGCAGCTTTTATGAAGGGATCTGAACATCCGTATTGGATTGCTCATTTATTTTTTTCTATAAGGCTGCCTTCACACCTAAGCACTTTTCTTGTGGTGCAGTTGAAGTGCAGTGCAGTTTACATGTGTTGCCATTTATCCATATGACAGATGTGTTTTACTGAAAAATGGCACCAGAGGCCCAAGATAAGACTGGTAGCCACTCGAAAATCTAGACCCACATTGAAGTACTGTTGAAAAGTAAATCACTAGTAGTCAGTTGTATACATTTATGCTCATTTTTTTTTTTTTTTTTTTAGGCTGGTGTACCAGAAAGTTCAGTGAAGCGTTGTGCTATCCAACTTTCCAGTGCATTGGATTACATGCACAAAAAAGGTCTGGTTCATCGTGATATCAAGCCTGAAAATATTCTCATCTTTGATAAAGAGTGCCGCCAGATTAAATTGACTGATTTTGGACTCTCTTGCCGAAATGGAGCACCTGTGGAATCGATGGCTGAAAATTTGCCCTACACAGCCCCAGAGATGTGCCGTCTTGGAGCAGCAGACAAGCTAATTGCACATACAAGTTTAGACACATGGTCATTTGGGGTTCTCCTCTTTTGCACATTAACTGGATATTTTCCATGGACTTCTGCAGTTATCACTGATACCCATTATGTAGAATACACCAAATGGCAAAGAAGCAAAAGGATTTTCCAGGTTCCAAACCACTGGAAGACCTTTAGTGAAGAAGCTATAGAAATGTTGACAACATTGATTGTCCCTGATCCAGCAAAGAGATGTTCTTCCACAGAAGTCCTAAAATATCTCAAAGTACCCTGGAAGGTCATCCTTGATAACCACAAGGTTACCAATTCCAACGTTTTTAAAAACAAAAACTTTGTTTGGAGATAGTACAAACCAGTAACTAATACATATGTTTTCTGACTGAACCAGCCAAAATGAGTAAAGTATTTCAAAAATGCCGCTTCAGGTTTCACCAGACTTTCACTTTTTTGGATGGCCGAAGACTTTGGTGCTGAATACACACATAAAATGTTATCTCTAATATATTATGACTCTGATAAGATGTCAAAAGGACAGTGCCTCCCGTATCATTTTTTTAAAATATTCAACTCTTTTTTTAGGCAAGCTCTCATTCCTTTTGTTTTATATAAAGCATTTGTATGTTATAACTCTAATACAGCACCTTTATGTTGTCACTTTGTAGAGTGCTACAAAAGATGCTGCTGCTGTAAGATTAAGGCAATGTTCCCATGTGTGTGTTACATGCACCTCTATTGGTTTGTGTTGCAAAGCTTGTATGAGGCACTGGGAAAAGCAATTTGAATGGGAAACCCCAGTGAAATGGAAGTGTGCTCCATAAATCCTTTGAATGAAGATTGGATGGGGTCCTTTTGGAGTTTGCGTGAATGCATATGTGTTAGGCTGCTATATGTGGAATTTTTTTTAAAACATTTTGGAATCAATTATTTTATACATGTATACGATAATAAATTTAATAGTTTAACATTCAGTTTTTCTGCAAATTTCATACCATTCAGACAAACTAAAGTCTAAACCACTCGGTTGCTCAGCTACAATCACTATAGTGTAAAAGTACTTTTTATGCATCTCTTGATTCTAAACACACAAATGTACTGAACATACGTGTTATCTATTGTTTAGGACAAATCTGCCTTTGCTACACTGGCACTATTGAGCCTTTGATTGTAAATGTAAGTCTGAGGAGCAATCAGATCCAAGCACTTTCTTGAACCCCTAAAGCCTCCAGTTTCCATCTGAGATTAATAGGATTTTCGTTCCAAAGTAAAGGTCCGTAGATGACCCTACATCCAAAAGATAATGCTGTGTGACAGTATGGATGCTGGCCAAAGAAGACGGCTTCTGTATTTGTTAATCCATTTTTCTTCTGATTTTGGTTACTCAATATCTATTTTTGGCATGTAAAGGGTTTTCACAAAAATTAAGGTAATTCCTGGGTTATATATATATATATATATATATATATATATATATATATATATATATATATAAAAAAAGAAGGTCTAAATAGTTTGCAGAGTAACAATAACATTTTTGCACTCACTATTAAATATTTTTATAAGAATTCATTAAGAGTCAGAAAGATTTATTAGATGTGGCAGCATAAACCAACAAGTCAAATTAATCTGACTGTATCTTTTAATGAACAATATAGAAAAGTAAACTTTTAAAATATTGATCCAAATATTGAAGCCAAATTTACTCTACATTGATAACTACAGCATTTTTTGTAACGAGAGCTCAGTTCATTGTCCTGATTGATCTTCCGCATACCTGCATCCTCAAAAGGCAAGTATGAATTTTTAGGTGTCTACTTAACCTTAAAAAAAAACACTAAAAAAACAGCAAGGAGAACATATGTGCACTCAAATATCAAAAACGTTTATTATCAAAAACATGGATACTCCTTATCAATATAACAACTCAGCCCTCACCCCCCATTAATTTAAAGCAGTTAGTGATACCATGGAGCATGTATCCAGGAGGGAAAACATATTTCAAGCCTCCATCCCCTGAATTCAAGCTAAACTGGACAACAATATTGTACAAAAAATGTTGGCAGATATATGGACTTAGCTGCACACCAAGGCAATTTAGGATTCCCCTGCTATGAGGGTTAAAACTCAATAAATGCATGGATCCATGAAACATCCAACAGCAGAAAGTCTGGCACACTATCACTTTTTAATGGCAAAGACGATTATTTCATTAGATGCATCTTGTATGTTATCCACTGAGAATAATTGTAACATTGTATTTACACATTTCATCTCAATATGCATTTACTATAGGCTTGTACAGTACTGCAATCATTCATCAGCAAAGTCATTGAAGAGGACAAGCACCTGTTCCACTTAAATGAGGATTTAGCAGGCAGCAACATACCACCCTGAGGCTATGCACTCAGGATCTTTCCACGTATGTGCACAAACTGGGACTGTACAATCAATCTTTCTCTATCCAGTTTCTAGCAAATGATCACCAGTCCATATAAACTTAAGTGCAGGCTTCAGTGCAGCTTGGAGTTAATTCTACTGCTGGATACATGCAGATACACTATATTACCAAAAGTATTGGGACGCCTGCCTTTATACGCACATGAATTTTATTGGCATTGCCTCCACCAAATGATTTGGACCAGTGCACAAAGTAAGGTTCATAAAGACATGGATGAGCGAGTTTGGGGTGGAGGAACTTGACTGGCCTACAAGGAGTCCTGACCTCAACCCGATAGAACACCTTTTGCGTGAATAAGAGCAGAAACTGCGAGCCAGACATTCTTGTCTACATCAGTGCCTGACTTCACAAATGCGCTTCTGGAAGAATGGTCAAACATTCCCATAGACACACACCTAAACCTTGTGAACAGCCTTCACAGAGGAGATGAAGCTGTTATAAGTGCAAAGGGTGGGCCAACTCAATATTGAACCCTACATCGCACATCACAATTGTGTGATGACAGACTGTTTGCCTAAAATCCGACCGTTAGTACGCTCCAGCAGAAAATTGTTGTCCAACTTTCCACAAACAAATGTTGGATGGTAGGCTAGTAAATTTTCAGCAGACAACAGTCTGTTGTCAGATTTTTGTATCGTGTGTACACAAGTTTGTCACACAAAAGTCCAAAGTACAAACAGGCATGCTTGGAATCAATGCTCACCAAAAACAACATTAGCAGAAGGTGCCCAAAGGGTGGCGCTCAAGACCTGAAATTGCTGACAATTGTGTACCATTTGTATGCAAGACAAATTTACGGCACACGCCCTTCGGACAAGTCTGACGCTTTGTCTGCCAACAATCCGATCGTGTGTGTGAGGCTTAAGACTGGGATGCTAATAAAGTTTGTGTGTGTGTGAAGGCAGGCGTCCCAATACTTTTGGCAACATAGTGTATATAACCAACGTAAAGAATTTAGCCCTAGTTCACACTGATACGATTTGACAGTTCCAAATCGCATGACAATTTGACCCCATGTTGCAATGACTTTGAAAAAGGTTCCTGTGCTACTTTTTTTTTCGATTTCATTGCGACTTGCAAAGACTTCTGTTAAATGAAGTTATAAGCTGCAATGAAATTGGAGGTGCAAATCGCACTGATCTGCAGCTTTAAAATCACGCAAAAGTAGCGCAATTTCAAAACTGCACTGAAGAAGGACTTATCTTCACTCCACATACAAGCACTGATTACAAGCATCTGTTCCGCTTAAATGAGGAATTAACAAATAGTATTATACTTCCCAAATAATTTACAATTAGAATCTTTCCACATACATGCACCAACTAGGATTGTACAAACAATCTTTCTCCAGCCAATTTCTAGTAGATGATCAGTTGTTTTAAACGTACGTGCAAGCTGAGGTGAGAATAAGGTTAACGCCACTGCTGAGTATGTACAGATAATCATTATAAAGAAGCCCTACCTCCACATAAATTCACCACCACCAGTCCATGTGAGAGTACAAATGTTTCTTCTTAAATCTAGTGAAGAAAGTACTTCTGAACGTTCCAGCATATAAGGGAGTGCTGATAAGTATTGAGCCTAAAGCCTTACCCAGAAAAATTTGAGCGAGGAAGCTGTAAATTGCAGGGTGTACTGGCCAATTTGTCTATATTCAATGGTGCAAAAATCATCAACCTATGATTTTAACTTATCTTTCTTAGGGCCAAAGTGAACATGGCAACACCTCCAGAAAAATTAAATGTGGAAGAGCATAGGACCATAATCAAGTTCCCGTTTCTTCAAGGGAATGGTGCAAAGCAGATCCATGATGAAATGTCACAAACTTTGTGCAGTGGCCCTTCATATGCATCATTGGGTCATCAATTTTAAAACTGGCCATTTCGGTGTTGAAAGTGAGAAACCCAGCGAAAGGCCTGTTCCTGTCTCTGTGCCTGCAAAAGTCAAAAGTTTTGGGATCCACTTTGCTGCAGGCATTCTCATTTCCAAGTCGTTGTAGATAATGGCACCAACTCTCTCACGTGATATTCCCAGACATGTAGCAATACTTCTGGCTGATATTCGGCAGTCCGCCATGATCATGTCATGGATGGCTTTCACATTTGCAGGCACAGAGACAGAAACAGGCCTTGTACTCGGTTTCTCACTTTCAACACCGAAATGGCCAGTTTTAAAATTGGCAACCCTATGCTTAACTGTTGCATATAAAGGGCCACTGTCACCCAACGTTTCATCATGGATATAGTCTTCCACATGAATTTTTTCTGGAGGTGCTGCCATGTTCACTTTGGACCTGAAAAAGAAAGATAAGTTAAGATGGGTAGTCGATTTTTGCACCATTGAATATAGACAAATTGGCCAGTACACCCTGCAATTTACAGCTTCCTTACTAAATTGTTTCTGGGTAAGGCTCAGTACTTATCAGCACCCCTTCATATATGATCATGCTCCTACCAGTAAGCACATATTGGAGTATTGCAAGCTGGTTCAATGGTCATGCACACAGTGGTGTTTAATCCAAAAACTGCGGGCAAGATATACTCCCATATTCCCATACTCCTATACTCCCATATTAATGAATGAAGGTGCATGGCTGTGAATCTTCCAAATGAAGCAAGGCAGTACAAATCCTTATAAAATGGCAACGTGCTGGTCACATAACTTTACCTGTCCACATGTCTATGCAGGTACAGCCCTGCCCTGGGATGGGCGCTACATTGACATGTTTTGTTCCAATCAGGAACTTCCTCACGATGTACTCCTCCTGTGTCCTTATGTAATCCCAGACAGACTAGATGATGTTGAGACTGGGGCTCTGTGGGGGCCAAACCATCACTTCCAGGACTATGTGTTCTTTACACTGAAAAATTGTTCCTGTGATAGACTCACCCGGGACAGAGGCTTTTGGAGGGGACTGAATGCCCGCTTTTGCCTACCGATTATGGGCCCTGGCATTTGGGGGAACGGTGCGCTTTGTGAGCTGCATACCTAGGGACTCTTGAGGTGGTGTTACTTTAGATTTGGGTCCTTGTCCCCCAGGACACACAGACTCTGGTAACCCTGTGTATGCCATGTTGGAAATGGTGACTGGGAGGGTATGTCTTGGATTGCCTAAAATTGGACAGTAATATTTATCCACAATATCTCCCAAGATATATGTAAAGACTTTGATTCTGAACTCCACATGTTAGTTGAGAGAGCTGAACACATTGGCCTCTAGAACTGGGTAGGAGTCGGACAGTCTACTCATACTATAGTTTGTTGCCTACTAGGCTGAGGAGGGGGGGAGATCACTGTTTGTATTGTTAATTGTAATTAGCTCCTGCTATTGTGTTTATACTACTGTGTGAAGCTCAGTGACCACAAGTCTGCCCCGAAGGTCATGTCTCTGAGCCACCTAGTCTGAGTAAATGTTTTAGTAAACTAGCTCATATTAATTAGGTTACAGTTGTATTGTTATAGTAATATGAGCAGGAGGGGGGAACCTCCTCTTTAACGGTATATAAAGACTTGTCATTTTGGTTCTAATAAATGAGTCCATGTTAGCAGCTAAGCAAGTCTCGTCTTGTTTTGTGCTTGGGAGCGGTTGGAATATCTGATATCTAGATTCAGACTGGGAGGAAGTGGTATATGACGGAAGCACTCAAGCGGAGTGGGGGACGTTCCGTTACAGTTCCTAATGACAGTGGCTGTATGTTTGGCGTCGTCCTGTTTCAGAATAAATTTGGGGCCAATCACACACCCCCCTGATGGTATGGCATGATGGATAAGTATCTGCCTGTATTTTTCAGTATGGAGGACACTATTGATCCTGACCAACTGTCCAGTCTGCAACCCACTTCCTATGTTTTTGTGCATAATTGAGTGGCTGGAAGTGATGGTATGCCCCCCACAGAGCCCTGACCTCAACATCATCGAGTCTGTCTGGCATTACATGAAGAGACAGAAGATTTGAGGCAGCCTACATTCACAGAAGATCTGT
The DNA here is from genome assembly GCA_037952925.1 of Lithobates clamitans. Classification (NCBI taxonomy): domain Eukaryota; kingdom Metazoa; phylum Chordata; class Amphibia; order Anura; family Ranidae; genus Lithobates; species Lithobates clamitans. The sequence continues at coordinate 4,899,803 of JBBGZY010001072.1, forward strand.
GATTAGTTCTCTAAGATATTTGGAACAACCTACCTGCCGAGCTCCTTGAAAAACTGTAGGCAAGTGTACCTAGAAGTATTGATGCTGGTTTGAAGCCAAAAGGTAGTCACAACAAACATTGATTCGATTTAGATTTTTCTTCTGTTCATTCTCTTTACATTTGTAAACTGATAAAAATAAAGAATTACAATATATATTTTTGAAAGAATTCTTACTTTACAGCATTTCTTCACACCTACGTAAATTTTTTCCATAGTACTGTATATCTATTTATAGGACCACAGGATTGCTGATATGTGGCCTGCTCGGCTGTATTAGCCGTATACTTTAAGACTGCCAAATGGAGGTTTGAGATAAGTCAGATGCAATCAGTGGCTCTACCATATAGAGTATCTCACAAAAGTGAGTACACCCCTCACATTTTTGTAAATATTTTATTATATCTTTTCATGTGACAACACTGAAGAAATGACACTTTGCTACAATGTAAAGTAGTGAGTGTACAGCTTGTATAACAGTGTAAATTTGCTGTCCCCTCAAAATAACTCAACACACAGCCATTAGTGTCTAAACCGCTGGCAACAAAAGTGAGCACACCCCTAAGCGAAAATGTCCAAAATGGGCCTAAAGTGTCAATATTTTGTGTGGTCACCATTATTTTTTAGCACTGTCTTAACCCTCTTGGGCATGGAGTTCACCAGAGCTTCACAGGTTACAACTGGAGTGCTCTTCCACTCCTCCATGATGGTGGATGTTAGAGACCTTGCGCTCCTCCACTTTCCATTTGAGGATGCCCCACAGATGCTCAATAGGGTTTGGGTCTTGAAACATGCTTGGCCAGTCCATCACCTTTACCCTCAGCTTCTTTAGCAAGGCAGTGGTCGCCTTGGAGGTGTGTTTGGGGTCGTTATGTTGGAATACTGCCCTGCGGCCCAGTCTCCGAAGAGAAGGGATCATGCTCTGCTGCAGTATGTCGCACTACATGTTGGCTGTCATGGTTCCCTGAATGAACTGTAGCTCCCCAGTGTCGGCAGCACTCATGCAACCCCAGACCGTGACACTCCCACCGGCATGCTTGACTGTAGGCAAGACACACTTGTCTTTGTACTCCTCACCTGGTATCCGCCACACACGCTTGACACCATCTGAACCAAATACATTTATCTTGGTCTCATCAGACCACAGGACATGATTCCAGTAGTCTTTTTGTCTTCAGCAAACTGTTTGCGGGCTTTCTTGTGCATCATCTTTAGAAGAGGCTTCCTTCTGGGATGACAGCCATGCAGACCAATTTGATGCAGTGTGCGGCGTATGGTCTGAGCACCGACAGACTGACCCCCCCCCCCCCATCCCTTCAACCTCTGCAGCAATGCTGGCAGCACACAAACGTCTATTTCCCAAAGACAACCTCTGGATACGACGCTGAGCACGTGCCTTCAACTTCTTTGGTCAACCATGGCAAGGCCTGTTCTGAGGGGAACCTGACCTGTTAAACCACTGTATGGTCTTGGCCACCTTGCTGCAGCTCAGTTTCAGGGTCTTGGTAATCTTCTTATAGCCTAGGCCATCTTTATGTAGACCAACAATTCTTTTTTTCAGATCCTCAGAGTTTTCTTTGCCATGTTGAACTTCCAGTGACCAGTATGAGAGAGCGATAACACCAAATTGAACACACCTGCTCCCCATTCACACCTGAGACCTTGTAACACTACAAAAAAGTCACATGACACCGGGGAGGGGAAATTGACATGTTCACTTAGGGGTGTACTCACTTTTGTTGCCAGCGGTTTAGACATTAATGGCTGTGTGTTTATATTTACAAAAATGTGAGGGGTGTACTCACTTTTTTGAGATACTGTACATACATAAAAGAAAAATATATATATTCTAAATGAGCATTATTGTGATATCATATCTTTTTGACTGTAAAATATGCAATTTCTTTATAACTGTGGATGGAGTTGTTTCACCTTGGAAGGGACTTGGAAGGCCCATCTTAGTCCTGAAGAAATAGAATATCTAGAAAACAAAACATATTATATTGTCGTGACATTTGGCCTTGTCTGTTTCAAACAACCAATATGTTTTATCCCTTTTGCAAATACTGGATTTTTCAAGCAATTTGAGATGTATATATAATATATGATGCGATGTTTTTATTTGAGTTTTTTGTGACTGTTCCTACTTTTCTGGGCAGCATACAACATGTAAATTCCCTACGTTTTGCTAGAATATTGGAACTTGTAGTATCGAAATGATGCTCCCAGAAAATATGACTCCTTTATCTCTAAGTAATTTGTGATTCTTTTGGGTCTCTACCTTTTTAGATACACATACCTCATGCCACATCTGCTGGGGCAAAGACAGAAGGCCCTCAGTCTTGATCCTACTGAGCACATGAGGGAGGATTTGCAGGGGGCAGGGCATAAAACAGGATGTATTAGACCCACAAGTTCATTACACCTGTAAGCAAATCTGTCTAGAAAAGATCTGAACCAGGAGGTCCACAGCCGGCATCCCCCTCCTCCCAATGCAGGGCCTGGAACCGCTCCTGGTGCTGGACCCATTTCTCTTTCTCTTCAAGGCTCCAGATGCAGAAGGGATCTATCAGCCAAATGTATACCCTAGGGCATAAACCATGGACAAGGCCAAAACAGGAGGTCCTACCAAAGAGGGGAACATCCTACCTCACTTGCTGCCACAAGATGTCCTGTCTCTTCCTGAGGGATGAAAAATAGCCTGAAGCTCCAGAATGAGGATTGGGAAACAGAATTCCTATGGCAACCAATGTTCCTGTACCACAATGCGTCCAGGACTTCATCCCTGCCTGTCATCTATTCACGTTTTAATACATCTTGCTAGAGATCTTTGAACTCCACTCTGTTTATTTAATTTTTGGAATGGACACATCCTTCAAATGAAATGCCTGGAGCATCCGCATGCAACTTTAGGATTTTAGTTTATTCATTCCATTCAGCAAGAACATTTAATACATTGTGGTAACTTTACAGAAAAGTAACCTCCTCTATAGCGGCTCACTTCCTGGCAGCATTATTGTTATCTAATCTCCGCCATACTGGGGGCCACGCATGCACAGTGCCCCTTTGTAATTTATTTACTTGGTTTCTACTCCCTTATTGGCGTGTAGCCATAGGGGCTCTGTGCATCTGTGATAACGTAGGCACCTGCACCGTGTGTATTATATGTGTGTCATTGTCTGTGTCTCTGTTTTATGGGCATACCACATGCAATTTTGCACTTGCTATGCCCTTTTTATTGATGTATGATGGACCAGCATTATTCAATTTTCTTATAGTAATGACTTTCGTGTAAATTTTAGTTTTTGGTACTTAAATAAAACTTTATTTTTTATACACTCTACTATTATTATTATTATATCCACAGTAGCTGTCTTTGATTCCAGGGAGACCACCTTCTCTGTGATTTACTCTGGAATCCCACTTGTTTATTTATGCCTGTTCTTGGTTACGGATATAACCTCTATATTTGAGGAGTGACACTGGGCGAGTGATTATTACCTACTAGACGGCATGAGTTTCAAGAGTGGGCCCCCCCTCTCGGTTCTCTATAGTCAGTCAGAACCTGCATTGACGGCATCCACCCATGAGGTCGCTCAGATATCCCACAATGGAAAGTTCTGGGAACAGCGCAAAGGGTAGCACGGGCCTGTGCGTAGGGGAACACTTGCAATGCAGAAGCTGGGCCACACACTGCAGCAAGTTAAGTAGGTGCTGATGTGCTGGAAAAGGTTGGGACATGCAAGCATGCATCCCAGGTGCCCCCAAAACTAGAAGATCTCCCCAATGGAGAGGCTTAGAAAGACCTAGGTTATGCTGGTAGAATATCTGGCTCTGAAGCAGACTTTAGGGTCTTTAGCACCAAGATGGGGAAATCGTGTGAAGTTTCAGTAGAAACCTCTAAGCCAACATGCCACAAAAACAGAGGCAATAGCTTCTAGATCCAAAGATGTGCAAAGGTTGCATGCAGACCTGTAAGGCAGTGCGGACACACAGGCATAAAGTGCAAAGAGCAGAGCTCCAACTATTGCTCTAGAAGCCATGTCCTGACTTAGGCATCCAAGATGCTCATGACCAGAGGTTCATAACAACTAATAATGTTCCCCCCACTGAAAACAAAAGTGTATCCCTGCAAGCAAGACTGGGGAGTGTAGAGGCCCAGAATTTACAATTCAAGTAGAATCCCAGTGCAAGTATGGCCTTGGAGGTTAAGGCTTGTAATATTAAAAAGAGCTCTATGGTGCCCTCAGAGCTGGGGTAGATGAGCACTTCAAGCCCCTAGTGACATCCATGAAGTGGTTGTCCAGGGCAGCTCCAGGAGGCAATATCCTTCAAAGGGCATGTACCACAAAAGCTATTTACATATTTGATTTAAAGCTCAAAATTTATCCAAGAATCCTTGCATGTAGCCCAAAAGCAGGCACCCATGGGATAGACAGGAGATAGTCACCAACCCTCTCACAAAAGGCCAAGGTCGCTGGCATAGGGTCCCAAAACACCATAAAATATAGGATCAATGTGAAAGGAGACTAAACCCATCCACACAAGTCCTGAACCAGGAACAGGTGAATCCTCACAGGAAATATCCACACATTGTAGGATGGGACATTGCCAAAGAAACAATGGGGCAGTCCACAACAGATATGAGACTCCTGAAAGGGGAGACAGGCTGCAAACCATTGTTAGGAAAGAAGGGCTTAACAGCAGTCTCCATAGGATACGCTAGGAGTAGCATGTGCATTGGGGTTTAGAAGACTCGGAGCTCTAATGCCGCGTACACACGGTCGGACTTTGCAGCTACAAAAGTCGGACAGCCTGTCCGACATACTTCCGGCGTACCTTCGGCGGACTTGGGGCAGACTTTCTTACGAACGGACTTGCCCACACACGACCACACAAAAGTACGCCAGCTTAGTACGCTGTGACGTACACCAAGTCCGACGAGACTATAAAACGGAAGTTCAATAGCCCGTACGACACCCTTTGGGCTCCTTCTGCTAATCTCGTGTTTATCTCGTGTTAGTAGAAGTTTGGTGAGAGACGATTCGCGCTTATGAGACTCGTATTTTTCAGTTCGTTTTAACTGTTGTTCAGTCTGTGCTTGTGAGGTTTGTATCTGCTTTTCAGTGCGTTTGGTCAGTTGGCATTGAGAAATCTTTGTTTTATTGGCCGCTCGTTCCTGATTTTCAGGTCGTTCTTCACAGGCCTTGCTGTTCTTCAGTGCGTTCTGTTTAGTGCGTTCTGACCAGCCGACCGTTTTGAAGCCATGTTACCTGTACGTACTCGTCGTAGAGCTCGTGCATTGTATGTGCTTGGTGCTGTAGTTTATTCTTCAGCCCAAGACCAGTCCATGAACAGGGCGAGGAGGAGTTCATGGACCAAGAATTGGTTGCTTCAGCGTGACCAGTTCTGTCACATGCCTTTGCTCCGTGAGATCCGTGAGAATAATCCTGAGGATTTCAGGAACTTTCTCCGGATGACGGACCCCGTTTTTGATCGTTTGGTGGCTTTGCTGACCCCCTATATCAGCAGGCAGGATACCTGCATGAGGCAAGCCATCACTCCGGAGCAGAGGCTGGTCGCTACCTTGCGGTATTTGGCCACAGGGAGAAGCCTGCAGGACCTTAAGTTCTCGACAGGCATCTCCCCCCAGGCTCTGGGGATCATTATCCCAGAGACCTGTTCTGCCATCATACAGGTCCTGCAGAAGGACTATATTAAGGTAAGCTATTTTTATTTTATTAGCATCACATGTTCTTTTATGTAATCGTTGATAATGTAATGTATTTCTTGCTTCAAACACTACTTCCCATCATTGCAATATAGTGTGAATGTCCCCTTTTTATCCTCACACATGCTGGGATTTTTTCCTGTTATTTTTTGTCATGCATGTATAGTTTCCTTCAATAACCTTCCCAGCATGAAGTGATGGGAACATATCCACCTAGTCTACTCATTTTGAATGTATTTTGTTGGAGTGTATTTAGTGTGCTTATAATTAGCAATTAGCTAGATTTCACACCCCCCCCCCCACCTGAACTCACTCCAAATAGTGTGCTGCTAATTAGCAATTAGCTAGATTTCACAACCCCCCCCCCCCACCTGAACTCACTCCAAATAGTGTGCTGCTAATTAGCAATTAGCTAGATTTCACAACCCCCCCACCCTCGTTAAAATTTGCTTGAATGTTCTGTGGTGTTGATTTGTCTAAAGCAAATCTATGTTGCACTTTGCAAAATGCATGTGCACTCTACAAGTGCATTTGTTCCAGTGCTTTAGTAAATGAGCAGAAGCTCTGCTGATTTCCATCATCAAATCATATGCAAGCCTCAAAGTGTTTTCATTAATTGCCCTTGCATGTGATTGTGTACTCTTTGCAACATGAATGCCTTTTGACATTACCTCATTTACTGTAAGCTGGTTAGCAACTGCACCTGCAGAGTGCGACAACTGCAGTCTTGTAGCCTTTGTTATCCCTAAATTCCTGCGTGTTGTTAAAGTAATTTTTTTTTGGGATTTCACAACCCCCTAAAATGTAATCAATGTTCTATCAGAGGGGGTGAGCAATCTGATAAGTGTGCCTTTTTCCATATTAGTTATTCCAGAAGAATTAAATTATTGAATGTTATACTGATGCTGGGGAATAATGTTTTTAATTGTCTAATTTTCTTGCAATGTTAGCTTCCAAATTAATTGATTTTGGTTTTCTTGTTTGATTCCCCAGTTTCCTTCAACGCCACAGGAATGGCAGACTGTGGCATCCCATTTTGCCAGCCGTTGGGACTTTCCCAATTGTGGAGGGGCTATAGATGGGAAACATGTCCACATTGTGCCACCACCCCATTCGGGGTCATATTATTTTAATTATAAGGGGTTCCACAGTATTGTTTTAATGGCGGTGGTGTCGGCACACTATGATTTTTTATATGTGGACGTGGGGAAGAATGGCCGGATGTCGGATGGAGGAGTATTTGCCCAGACGGAGTTCTGCCAGCGTCTCCAGAGTGGTGGCCTGGGATTGCCACCTGATGAGGATAACGTGGAAGGACTCCCCTTTGTCTTCATTGCCGATGAAGCCTTCGCTCTGAGCAAGCACCTCATGAGGCCATTCCCCCAAAGAACCCTCACCCCGGAGAGGAGGGTTTTTAATTACCGGCTGGCCAGAGCTAGAAGAGTGGTTGAGAATGCGTTTGGAATTCTGGCCAGCCGGTTCCGCCTGTTTCAAACAGCCATTAATTTGGCGGAATACAAACTTAATTTTATAATTTTATCATGCTGCATTCTGCACAACTTTTTAAATAAGCATTCTGCCAATTATATAGGCACAGTTGGGCCTGAGGCCGGACAAATAGAAGCCAACCTTACAGGCCTGGATACTGTCCGTACTGGCTTGGCCCCCCAAAGTTCCCGTCAGGTTAGTCAGCAATATGTTGATTATTTTATGGGTAGGGGGGCCATTGCAATGGGCCAGGATATATAATTTTTTGACAATAAAAAAAATATTGCTGAAATCTGGCATTATATTTATTGCTTGCCTTTCTTTTGGGCTGTCTCCTAGGTTATGGTCGAGCAGTTGTAGTGCCAACTGTATTAGAATTTTAAAAATGTCTAAATAAGCTCCATTGCCACTGTAAACAACTTTTTGACAATTATAACCAAA